>JZKD02S1717566.1:1165035-1212310 GCA_000966675.3 Picea glauca
AAAGTGATTTAATTAATTAATTAAATATTAATAAAATGAAATTCACTTTGGAGGGACAAGGTGAGCCAAAAAGTATAAAGGAAATGCAAGGGCCTCTTCTCATTCATTCATGTATGTTTATCTTTTGATTTCTGGCTTCTAGCTAGTGAGCCCGACATTGGGGGTTTTGAGGGTTTTGACTTAACAAAACCTAGAGGACAATTCAGTGGTGAAATATTCCACCTAGCTTGTCCCAAGCTTGGTCTCAGAGCTCCAATACGCTCCCACACCATTCTAGTTCCAGATCTACTCAGTTGCAGGAGGATTCCACATCAGTTGCTTGTGCAAGTAGAGAGAGGGCGCACCAGTTGGGGTTTCCAGCAAGGGGAGCACACCATTCATTGAGGAGGGATTCATCCTAGCTGAGGAGAAGGGATTCCGGGAATTCCAGGTAGTGGGTTTCCTTTGCAGGTGTCTTGGCATCATTCTTGGTGGTTTTCCGGAGTCTTTCAGTGGAGGATCAATTTGTATTGAGAGTGGGACATTTTCCCAAAAGGAGGGCGCAACATTATTTGAAGGGTAGCTAGATCTAAGGATCCAGTCATTGAAATGACGATATTTCGACATGTGTCCTCTGGATCCAATCATCCATGACTGTCGTCGATGGATGGCTAGGATTCCTTCACATTTTTCGAGAGTTGGATGAAACTTGGTCTTATCCACCTTGCATCTTCACTAGATCTAATGGTTGTTGGTCCTTTGTAATTACTCTAGATCTGAAGGCCCAGATATTATCACGATTTCGCATATTGTGAGTTGGAAGGTTAGAGAACTTCCTTCCTTTGACCTTTTAGTCAGCGAAATCCTGATATGTGACCACGTGTCCTGCCTGAAGATGGATAGTCCTCCTACTTTCGGGATTTTGTAAGCCTGCTTCACCTTTCACTTTAAACAATGTGTAGGTTCTTTTGGATCCAAAAACGGTCGGTCCCCGTGCTTAGATATAATGCCTAAGGTCTGTCCTCCATTTGCGTGCTTCTCTTGTCTAGACTTATGATGTCTTACAAGCCTGTTTTCCATCAATTGACAAGCACACTCTTTCACTCTACGTGCAACTCTGCACTATCTCTTCTGAGCTTCTCGAGCTTTCTCTACTGTATCTTCCCAAAATACTTCTGGTTCCCTCCTAGAACATTCTGCCTATACTCAAGCCATTGTCGTTGTTGTACTTTCCATCAATGACAAGTATACGTTGCTAGTAAAACATGCCAACAATCTCCCCCTTTGGCATTGATGGAAACAAAGGCATCTGGACTTGTTCTTTTCTCCCCCTTTGACATCAATGTCAAATAAAACACGCTCCCACTGAGTTGTTGTAGTACTTGTCAGAGGTTTCAGATATTCAACCAATACAAACTCCCCCTAACAGGATGGACTGTTTTGATTGAGTCCTGCAGAGTATTTGTATCTAAGCCAGAGTCTTCTCCTTCTAATTCTTGGACCTATTCATTTTCATCTTCAACTGTGTTCTCTATAGTATACTCAATGTTTCTCACCTCTCTTACTGGGACTCCTTCATCAACCTTTTCTTGTCATAACAGAATGAATCCCCCTGTCACTCTTCTCTCTCTTCTTTTGATTGTTATCCCCCTTTGTTTCTAAAAGGTTATCTTTCCCTGACATGGTCTCTCCTCTTGTTATCTCTACAGGATGTCATGTATATCATTTTGTAAATCAAAATGTTGTCGCTGAGGGTGTTGTTGTCCTACTGAAACGTTGCATAATTGTAGCTCATACTTTTTCAAACAACCCTTGGATCTTCCCATTGATTCTTATCAATTTCTATTACTGCAAATTCATTTTTCTTCCATGATTCTTACAACCAAAGGCCTTTATGACCATATTCATCACAAGAGAAAAAAACTACAAACATTCTCATATCTGCTTTTACTTTTTACAAATGAAGGACTTGTATCAGGTTTCTTAGGAGCATTGATTTCTACCTTGTTGAATCCAATACCAGATTTGTCATTTGGTGATCTCTGACTATCCAAGATCTTATCCAGGGTCATGGAATTATTCAAGAACTTGATTTGGGTGTTTAACTTCTCAACCTTCAAAACTTCTTCTTCCATCTTATGACATGATTCTTCTCCTACTTCTTCCATGGAATAAATGCTAATTGAACATTCTTTTATTGTATCTGAATCTTCTTCTTTACTTGCAGGGGAGGATTCAATGTCAAAATTATTGTCTCTCCTTATGCTTTTAGCCACCACTTGTCCTGAGTTTATAGACTCTATCTTACAGTCTTTGGAATTGAAGACTTCTTTATATCCTCTGTCACATATTTGATCTACAATGAGAAAATTATGTTTCGTCCCATCTATAGGCATAAAATATTGGGCATCTCCTTTGTCATTACTCAATCTCACCATCCCTCTATCCTTGATTTTACCTGATTCATCATTTTCAAGGATCACATTTCCTATTTTTCTTTTGCTTATAGGAAGAAGCTTATCCTTTTCTCCATTCATGTGCTTGGAACATCTACTATCTATATTCCAGGAGTCCTTTTGTTTTTGAGTTGAAAGTACTAGACCACATTTTTCACTATCTTTCCTTTTCCATGTGCTGGCCTTTCTAGCTAAGAGCTTTATCCTTGGATTTGCTTTGTAATTATTTAGGGGGCAGTTTCCAGCTTTGTGGCCAAAGTTATGACAATTATAGCACTCAATCTCATTATTCTATAGGTCAAAGTGATTGTTGTAATGTTGTCTACTCATTGGCTATTCATTATTTCTTGACCTCCTCAGTTGCGCCTCTCTAAAATTAATTTGACCATTTGCAATCTGTGATTGTTTGTTATTTGGTTGTCTCATTCTCTATTATGGAAGATATTTATTCCTTGGAAATCTTAATTGCTCATGTCTAAGTCTTAAGGAACAATTTACAGCTTTGTGACCAAAGTTAGAACAATAGAAACAATATCCATAGAAAAAATATTTGTACCTGGAACATGGTTGTCTTCTTTGAGCAGGTCGATTTCTTCCATGCTGATGATTTCCTTGAGAAGGGAGCATATTATTTCTTTGTTCTACATATTCAGCTTTGGCACCTTTTTCTTTACTCCTCCTGGGCAGTTGATTATCTCCTTTTGTTTCTGCGGGTTTGTTGGTGTCATTGGTTGCGGAATTGACAAAATTGATGGGTTCTTCGTTTCTTGGCTGACCACTACTTGATCCCTCTTCATAACCCAAACCTGATTTCAACTTTGGATTCCTTTGTTGATTCAGAATGGTGGCTAATCCTTCTGAGTATTTGATACTTGACATATTATGATGATACAAGGCTTGAAACTTCTCCAACGCTTTCCTATTTTTCACTACTTCTTCTTCCAGGGATTCATGTCTTGCCTTCTCTTCTGATAGTTGTTGTCTCAGAATGTCCTCTATTTTCTTTGCCTATTCTAATTTTACTTTTAGCAGGGAAAAGTCTTCATCGGGTTTTTTACTACCTTTCTTGAACTGTATCATCAATTGTTTTTTCTTTCACTTCTTAAGTCTAAGTCTGTCAATCTCTTCCAAAGCATTGATCAGCTCTCCTTCCAAGTCAACCAAAACTTCTTCATCATTATCATCCATTCCTATGATTTTATTATCATAATCCTCTTTGGCCATAAGCATGAATTCATTTACCTTATCTTCACAAGAAGATTCACTATCAATGTCTTCTGAGGAGTCATCATTGTTTACACATAAAGTTTTATTTTTATCAAATCTTTTGGATTGGTGCTTCTCTTCACCTTCAGAGTTCTGGTCCTTCTTCTTGTGTGGACACTTATTTGAGAAATGAACTATCTTAACACAATTGAAACATTTGAAGGGAAGATTACCTTTGTATTTTCTGGATCGTTTCTTCAGTCTTCTCACAAAATTTTCTTTACTCTCATCAGTCTCAGAATCCTCATTCTTTTCTACTTTAAATGATACTTCTCTAGAGGTGGGTTTATCTTTAACTATCCTCATTTTATATGCAGTCAATGTTCCTAGAATTTTATCAAAAACCAAAGACTTTAAATCATTAAGTTCTTCTATAGTAGAAACCTTTGGATTGGACCTGTCTGACAGAGATCTCATAATTTTCTGAACCAAGGAGGATTCCTCAAATTTTTCACCAAGTGCTTTCATTGCATTCACTAGTTCTTCAACTCTCAGAAAGTACTTCCCAACAATTTCATCCTCTTTCATCTTTAGTTGTTCAAACTATACTCTATACGTTTGAAGCTTGGTGTCCTTTACCTTCTCATTACCTTCATAACTTCTAATGAGTTTGTCCCACGTTTCTTTGGCAGTTTCTAAGTGCATAACTTTAAAAAAAAATTCTTCTGGAAGCCCATTCAAAATATAATTCATAGCCTTAACATTGAAGTTGAATTCTATCTTATCATCCTTATTAGCTAGTAAAACTGAATTTACATAACCAGTCTCTAACACATCCCAGACATCTTCACCTAAATCCATTATGTAGGTTTGCATCCTAACTTTCCAGAAGACAAAGTTTGTTCCATTGAATAAAGGGGCCTTGTTGGTTGTAGTTCCTTCATGACTAGTCATGTTTAAGATTTAGGATCTACCCTTAGATAAAAGGGGTCGACTCTGATACCAATTGTTGGACAACTGAGAGGGGGGGGAAGGAATCAGTTGTTACTATGCTTAAACAATTATATCCCTTTTTAAATTAATTACAGAACACTCAATGATGATCACAATAAATAAGCAATAGAGTATTCAACATCAATCACACACATGTATAATGAAGAGACAAATATTCTTGAGGAAACCCATAAAGGGTGAAAACCTCTTCTTCTTTATATGATAATTATTTTCTGTACATTATCATTCTTATGAGCAACGATTCATAATGAGGATACCACCTCTATTTTGCAAGCTGCTACTTGATAAGAGAACCAACTCTTTGGTTTCTCTAGCACCCACTAGAAAGAAGCACCAACTCCTTGAGTGTTCCAACACCAACTTCTAGTCATACAGGCATCAACCTATATATCATAGAACCAATGCTCTCCCTTGCACCACCCTAGTTTCTCTGGATACAACCAAATGGAAGCTACAACTCCCTCTGTTCAAGAACCTACTTGAAACTCTGAGGAAAAAAATCCTCCCTAGCACCTCCCTTCCACCCTAAAATATGAAACTTTGCTATCAGTAAATTTATCATAGTGATACAATATTTATCAATGGCGTACCAATCTCATCAATGTTTTTCTACACTGCTCTGCTATGCCTACATCAGTTTCTTCCTGCACACATTCCTTAAGCTTTCTGTTCTTCTACCTTTTATTCTTTCTGCACCATGTCCCTTCTATGCACCATTCCTCTTCTATGCATTTTAGCCACTGCACCCTACCTCCTTCTGCACGCATGAATCACTCTAAAAAACAGCTCTCATCTCTTATATGTTCTTCATTTTTATAGTCTATGTGCACCTTGTGCATGCTACATGCGCTATCTTTTCACAACTCCACTGATATTCACTTTGATATGTGCATGTCGATCTCACGCTGAGTCCTCTACCAGTTTATCCTCTCAAGGATTCATTCTCTCTGGAAGTTCCTCCATGTTTATTGTGCATGTATGCCCATTTATTATGAGCTTCTTTTCTTTTCCTTGCAGTAACAGTCTTCGACCCATTTCCATCTGTCAATCGACTCTATGATGAGTCTACACTTTGATAGAAGTTACCTCAAGACACTTTTCCTTCTCTAGCAATCACCCTTAAGTCTCTTCGAGTCCTCTGGCAGAAACCATGAGTGATTTCTAGAAGTTACACTACGAACCTCTCTGGCCTTATGCCTTTGGCACCTTTCACCTTTCCTTTCACATGTGGCCTAAGGTGGTGACAAAATGCCTATTTATAAGGTGATTTTTTGACTCACGTTTTGAGGATCTGAGGATGAGGCATCTTGACTCTCCAAGTCGCAATCTCCGAAATGGAGCTTAGCTGCATGCTATCTCCTCCCTTAAACCTTTGACACTGTGACCATAGTTGTGACTAGAGGCCTAATCAAAAAGGCATTTCACAATTTTGAATTTCAGGTTTTCTCTCATGAGTCTCCTTGAATCCTCATATTGAGAACCCCAAAATGGAGCCTAGCTATGCTAGCTCCTTCCTTCACATTCCCATGATGATGACCAAGTGCCTATCAATAAAGAGCTTTCATAATTCGCAATTCAGGAATTTTTTCGTGAGTCTCCTTGACTCCTCCACTTCCGGTACCTGAAATGGAGCCTAGATATGCTAGCTCCTTCCCCTCACATAACCATCGGCGGTGACCACGGCCTACGCCAAAAAGTCATTTCACATTTCGACATTCCTCTGATGAAGGGTCTCGAAACTCCAAGTTGTGATCGCCGAAACTCCAAAATGGATCCAGATCAATGGTTCATGCTTTCTCTTGATCAATGACTCAGATTGAATCGATGTTTCATGTTTCGTGATTTCAGTAATATTGTGGTGAGACTTCATGACTCTCCATATCACAATCTTTGAAATGGAGCTTATTTATTAGCACCTTCCTTTAACTCTCGACGATGTGACCACAACCTATGACCACTCGCTAATCATTTGAGTGCTTCTCTTTTCAAATCAATAGTCCACATTCCGTGGTGATTAGATGACTATCCACCACCCCACAACTTCAACTTTCAGGACTTAGGGGGAGTATTGATACTAAAACTCCCAAAATTGAACTCATGTAATGATGTCACTCAATGACGTGTCATGACCCAAGCAACTGCAATGTGTCACTCAAATTCGTGATTTTCATGTTCTTGAAATGTAGAATCAACTTGACACTTGTCATTTCTTGATCTTGCCATGTGTCCTTGATGATGTAGTATTCCACCTGTCCTTGCTGACATGGTCTATCATGATCTACCTCCTAGATCTAATGGCCCAGATTCATCCTTGAGCCAACGGCTCGGATCATATCACGATTTTTCATATCACGAGTTGGAAGGTTAGAGAATTTTCTGCCTTTGACTTTCCAGTCAACGAAACGACGATCTTTCGCCATGTGTCCTATGGAACCAACGGTCCAGATATTAACGCGATTCACCACGTGTCCTTCTTGGATCGACGATCCATATTTCTCCTTGATCCGATGGCTCAGATCATTTTTCCATTTCGCATTTCGTGAGTTGGAATGATAGAGCACCTCGTTCCTTTGACTTTCTAGTCAGCGAAATGATGATATTTCGACATGTGTCCTCCAGATCCAATGATCCACGACTGTCCTCGATGGATGTCCAGGATTCCTTCACAGTTTGGAGAGTTAGATGAAACTTGGTCTTATCTGCCTTGTAGCTTCACCAGATGTAACGGTTGTTGGTCCTTCATAATTACTCTTGATTTGATGACCCAAATCTTATCGTGATTTCTCACATCGCGAGTTGGAAAGTTAGAGAACTTCCTTCCTTTGACCTTTCATTCATCAAAATGTTGATCTATGACCACGTGTCCTACCCGAAGATGAATGGTCCTCCTGCTTTCAGGATTTTGTAAGCCCGCTTCACCTTGCACTTTAAAGAACCTGCAGGTTCTCCTAGATCAAATGATGGTCAGTCCCCACACTGAGATCTAATGCCTAAGGTATATCCTCCATATTCACGCTTCTCCTGTCTGGACTTACGATGTCTTCCGAGCCTATTTTCCATCAATTGAAAAGCACACTCTTGTGCTCTGCGTGCACCTCTGCACTATGTTTTTTGATCTTCCCAAGCTTGATCTGTTGCGTCCTCCCAAATATTTCTGGTGCCCACCTGGCATATTCTTCCTGTACTCAAGCCATCACTGCTATTGTACTTTCCATCAATGACAAGCATACACTGCTGGTAAAACATGCCAACAATGACAACCAACAATCCATACCAACTGTCCATCAACCTAAGACAATTGTCTGACAATCTCTCCCTTTGGCATTGATGGCAACACTTAGTCATGATAAAATTCATGCTTATACTCCTCATCAATGTTTCTATATATTCCCCTTTGACGTCAATGGAAAATGATATCTCCCTTTGGGGCTTCTCCCCCTAACTGAACTCTCCTTAGGGATGCTCCCCCTATCTACATGCCTTTGATTTTTCTTTGTGTTTATAATCCTCTGATTACTCTCTCTCCCTTCATATGAATAATATCTCCCCCTTTGATAAAGGGTATCACTTTGAAGTCATATCGATCACTCTTCCCTTATGACAATTGCTCCCCTTGGAAACATGCCTCTATGCTCTCTCTCCAAGCATTTACCTTTGGATCTAATCAATGTCTCTCCCTTTGTCATCAATGGCAAAGCTATATTTCCATCCAGGGTTGTTCCCCCTAACTGAACTATCCTTGGGGATACTCCCCCTGACTGAAATCTTTCTTCCAACCTGAACTGTCCTCTTTATGATGCTTCCTCATATAAATCTAGGACATATAAGATAAGAATTCAAAAGAATTCATTTTTTAGTATAAATTACTCTGAGTCTCTGGCATAGATACTCAAAGGCTTCCTGTGGAAGTGGTTTTGTAAAGATGTCTACCACTTGTTATTTTGTGCCCACATATTCAACTCTGATTTATTCTCTGTAACTTGTTCTCATAGAAAGTGATACTTTATTGGAATGTTCTTCATCTTGGAGTGCATCATCAGGTTCTTTGAGATATTGATGGCACTTATATTATCACAATAGATTGGAATGGGCTCATAATACTCAACCTGTATATATGTCAGAGTTTGTTTCATCCATAGAACCTATGTACAACATGTTGTTGCTACAATATGCTCTACCTCAGCTGTAGATAAGGACACTGATGATTTTTTCTTGCTTAACAATGATACTAAACACTCACCCAAGAAGAATGTTTCTCCACTTGTTCTTCATTGATCATCAATGCAACCTACCCAATCTGCATATGTTTAGGCAATAAGTGATAGATCCATTCTTTTTGGATACCATAATCCAAACTCTTATGTTCCTTTGAGATACATAAAAATCATCTTCACTGCTAATACATGTGATTCCTTTGTTGCTACTTGAAATCGTGCCACTTGCCCAACTTCCTACATTACATCTGGTCTAGATGTTGTCACATATGGTAAGCTACCAATCATTGACCTGTATTGGCTTTGGTTTGTAGACTTTGAATAATCATATATTCTCAACTGGCAACTGGTTTGCATAGGAGTGGTAACTAGTTTTCAACCCTAGATTCCAAACGTATTTAGCATTTCTCTGATATACTTAGTTTGTGAAATAAAAATTCCTTGGTTTCTTTGACATATATGAAGAGATAGAAAGAAGGATAGTTCTCCAAGTAATGACATTTCAAATTCATTCTATATATCCTTTGCAAATTTATGGCTTGATGTAGAGGTTGTTCTCGGCGCTTCCTTTACATAGTTCATAGGGAGTTTTGTCATTATTATTTCTGAGCATTACTTTGTTTTTAATGCGAATCATTGTATGCATTGCATATGTCCAAAACATATCTATCAATTTGGAATCCATTAGCATTGTTTGATCCATTTCATGTTTAATCATCATCCATTATGATAATGTTCCTTATCATCCTTTATTATCCTTATTTTCTTTAAGTTACTTTCCAAACCTTTCTGTATCTAACATCTTTCTTTTTCTCTGTAGAATTTTCTTCATCTCTTTTTATTGCCAATCTTGCAATCTCTGAGACCTGGTCGTTTTTCACCCGTTCTTCGTGTTTTCTTATCCATACTTTCTTGTATCTGATATAAGTGTTCTCTTTCATGGAAGTATCATGCATCTAAAAATACTAGCTATGTGTCCATAGTTATGACATTTGTAATATTCAATGTTACGTGGGGCCACATATGCACTTCTTGCTTGAACATTTCTTTTATAAACCCTGCAATCTGCAACCTTTTGCCCAAAATTAGTACGATAAAAATAATGACCATTAAAGAAATTTTCATACCTGGGAGTGAATGATCTTCTTTGTGGTGTAGTCCTTCTGAATTTCTGCCTTGACTTATCATGATAATGATTGAAGCTTCTTTGTGTCTTGAACATGAATGGTCTTCTTGAAGATGTATCTTCAATAGTTTTCTTAGATTATGGTTGACCATGATTATTTCCTTTCAGTACTTATGCATAACTCTTTCTATTTTATTCATTCTTCTTTTCTAGAAACCTTGAGTTCTTCTCTTAATTCTCTATAACTGATGTGGATGTTTTTGTCTCTTCAACTTTCTTGTTGAGCTTGACGATTTTACTTCTCAATGTGACAACTTCTTCTTCAAGCTTCTCAACCTATTCTTCTTTCTTCATTATCTGAGACTTCATGACTTCTTACGTTCTTTTCGCTTCTTCAAGATGAATTTTTAATATGATGATTTCTTCTTCAAGTCCTTTCTCTTCTTGACCAAACTCTGCTTCAAGCTATTTTAGATTGTTATTTCTTTCCTTAATATGATCTGTCAATATCTTTTATCTCATTTATGCTTCTTCCTTCTTTGTTTCTATGTTGGCTTCCCAATACTGTTTTTTCTTCGATCTTTCTGGCTTCTTCTAGCTCAGTTATTAAGTTCTCGATGATCTGTTGGGATTCTTAAAAAATGTAAACACTTTCCTTTTGTTTCATAAATTCCTTGTTGAGTGACTTGTTTTCTTCTCTTAGTTCATCTAAATCACTAATCAATTCTCTGGTGATTATGTACTCTTCATCTTCTGAATCTGTTTGACAATGTTGAACATAATTCTTCTTGATCTGTATCTGCATCTTCTTTGGAATTTTCTGAATCTACAATGGGTGAAGAATATATTTCATGTAACTTATCCCAATGTTCTTTGGCTGATGAACATTTACCAACCTTTTCTCTTACCGGATTAGTAATCCTTCCAATATGAAATCCATTGCTATTTTGTTATTCTTCTTCAATTCCTTCTTGGCTACAGTATTTTCCCTTTTTGAACTATCATATCCTATAACAACTAATAGCCAAATATAATACCCTTTTCCCTGTAAAAGTAATTTCATCCTTCCACTCCATAGCTCATAATTTAAACCATTCTGACCATTAAACAATGGTACTCCATTCTCAGAATAATCCATGATCTTCTTCTAGTGGTTAAATTGTTTCATGAAGGAACCTTCTTTGATACCAAATTGTTGGATTACTGAGAGGGGGGGTGAATTAATAATAGAGAAATTCAATCCTTTTTAACCAAAATATGCAAGTTTTATATCAATGTAGCATTATCATCAAATAGTTTAAGAGTAAATAAACAATGAACAAGTGAGAAATCATAGACATACATAGTACACCAGTGTTTTTACGTGGAAACCCAAAGTGAGAGAAAACCACATAATTTTTTTCTTATATGTCTTTAATAATTACATTCATTCGAAGCACCAACTTCCTTTGTTTTCTAGCTGCAACTGGAAGGAGGCTCCAACCCCCTAGCTTCTCAGGCTACAACTTGAGGGAAGATCCAACTCCCCAATTCTCTGTCTACAACCAAAAGGAGGCCACAAAACCCTATGTTATTTGGCTACAAATGGAAGGTGGCTACAACCAACTGTCCTCTCCCCATCCAGCCACCCTAACGTATAATTAGAATGATGGAACCACTCTCACACTATCACTGTGACATATACTATTGTAAACCTATACCAATCAACCTGCACCAAACAACCTATACCAATAACCTGAACCATGTATCAATTTGTACCTCAACCTATAATCAACATGTACATTAAACAAGTGAATCAACAATGCACCAACTTGTACCTCAACCTGTAATCAACCTGTACCATAAACAAATGCATCAACCATGCACCAACCTGTACCAAACAACCTATAATCAACTTGTACCATAAACAAGTGCATCCACCATACACCAAACCTATACAAATAACATGTTACAAAAACCTTTCCAAACAACCTATCACAACAACCTGCCTCATCAATATTATCAACCAAATCAAATCTACTCACCAATATCAATCACCAAGACAACTCTCAAATATGTGCATCAACTAAGCATAACAAAACAAATCATAATCATCACCAAGATCAATATGTGCTTCTAATAATATACCAATATAAGTATGCTACATCATCCATAAACCATGTTTCAACAATACTACTAACAAGTGCCTCCAGCCATGTACCAAGTATGTACCAATCATGTATCAAATATTCATCAACTATGACTCATCAAGATGTACCAACATCATCAACTATACACCTCATGTATGTGCCAACTCATCAACTACTTGTCTCAACCATGTACCCAACATGTACCTCAACCAAAAGCCCTCATCAATTCATCATCCAAATCTGATTTGTAACTCTGTAATAGTCCTGGTGTATATGATCACATACCTACAAACCTTCCTTAACTTTAACAACAAGAGACTAGCATTTTCATCAAACTTTACTTTAGTCTCACATGTCTGGTTTTGAATTAGTCAACAACCCTAACTTGAAATAATCATAACTATGTACCTATAATGAATAAAGATTTGAAAATAGTACACAATGTTCCTCAGTCTATTTTGTGCAATTCCTCCAAGTGTCACTATTTGGAACCTCTTAGAAAAGGAGTTATAGAAAAAATGACATACCTTGTTGAATTTTGGCTTATTCTAGAGAGAGAACTTGTAGAGCGTGCCTCGTACGGAATATTTGTTTTATGGATCGGAAAATTGTACACAAAATACTAAATATTGTAATCTAACCAACACATTTGGTATTACTGAATTTGGAATTGTTATGAACAAGTTATGACGTTTTTACCCAAAACACCTTTTTTAGACTAGTTTCAGGACTAGCCACAAACCCTATTTTCCATGGAGTGTAAATCCAAAAATACAATGACCCACAAATCAAACTTTGTACTATGACTACTTGGATATGTTTCCTCAACTGCCTCCCAATTTCGCAGTCTGAATCATTCTAGAAAAAAAATTATTGCAAAAATGGTGAGATGAGTTGTAAATAACATACCTTAGAAAGCATCATCAAAAGAATTTATCCTCCCTTTAATTTCAGCCTTCTTTACTTCACCTTCACTCTAAAATTCGGATTAGATATCTTTTGGTTACCTCAATCACCTGTATGTATTCAATATTCTCAAGTGAGATTGAAATGAGAGATCATTGCCTCTTATTTATAGTTTTATGTAGCTTCCTCAAGGGGTTATCTTTTAACCATTTTTACCCACTTTCTTTATTTTAGGGTTAACCCACTTCTAATTTCTCCGTTAAATTTATTATTTAAATAATTTATTTTGTATTCATTTTGAGTTATAGTACACTCATCATTTCACTTTATTTTTTATCTTCTAAAATCTCTTAAACCACTTTCACTACTTTGACCTTTTGGGGCTTCTAGATGACTCATGAGGGTTCTCCAACTTCACATGGCCATAACTCTCTACCGTGAGGATTTATGTGGCGTTACACATAACACTAAAAATGGAATGACATGTACTATCCATATAGAATAGTCCTTCCTACAAATATATCAAAAATCATAACATTATCCATCAAACAAACTTGGGTCCATTACCCAAACATGGGTTCTCCAACTTCTTATGCCCATAACTCTCTAACCGTGAGGAGTTATGTGATGTTCCACATACAAATGGAAATAGAATGATGTGTACTATCCATATAGAATAATATTACCTTCAAATATATTAAAACTCATACCATTATACATGAAAAAACCTTGGGTCCATTACCCAAACCTTTGTGCTACCAGAATTCGCTACCAGACTTTCTCCAAGGGTTGAAATCAATCTATAATATCACTCTCCAATGGTTGACATCAATGACAACCAAAAATCCCTACCAACTGTCCATTAACCTAAACCAATTGTCTGATAGTTGATATATGTCGATCGACATCATTTTCCAAATTAAAAATTAATGGTGTGGATCGACATATATCAACCACTTTTTACAAATGTGGTTGTTGCTAGTTGACAACCGACATGCATGGTGGAGGAATACTAAACCATTAATCAATTAATATATAATTAATGTATTAATGTATAAAGTAAATTAATAATGTACACAAATATTAATATATTAATTAATTTAAATTTAATTAATCTATTAACTAATTAATAGATTATTATAATGTCTAAATTAAAGTGATCATACATTAATATATATATATATATATATATTGTAAAGTATTAATGTAATATATTAGTTTATAGTGTATTAATTAATTAATGTTACTAATAAAATACATTAATTAAACATTAATACATTATTAAAGTAACAATACATTAATAATGTATTATAATAATATATTCATAAAATATTAATACATTAATAAAACATTCATAAATTATAAAAGGTATTAAAGTATTCAAAAATACATTAAAGTATCAATACATTAATAAAGTATTATACAATAATAACGTAATACATTGATAAGGTAATGATACATTCATAAAGTAGTGATACTTTAATAATGTATTAGTACATGAGGCACATTAATACATTATAATAATGTATTAACTCATTATTATAATGTTTAAATATATACATCAGTAATTAGTACATTGGTAAAGTATTAATACATTAATGTTTTACATTAATCCATTGCTACCTTGGTTGATTGTGGTTGACCAAGGTTAAAAATGGTTAACCATGTTTTACTATTCCCATTGTTGGTCATGACCATGGTTGAACATGACTATCAATGAAATTCTCCATGTTTGACCTTAAATATGCCTATGGTTGACCATTACCATAACTATGCCTATAGTTAACCATGACCAAGAATAATAAAGTAGTAATAATACATTGATAAAGTAAAAACACATTTTTGCATTATTACATTAATGTATTAATAAGGTAGTAATATATTATAATAACATATTTATACATTATTATACTGTATAAATATATTATTAAATAATACATTGCTAAAATATTAATAAATGTATTAAATTAATACATTAATAAAGTATGAACACACTGATAAAATAATACATTAATAATGCATTATTACATAGATACAAAACATTGACCATGACCCCGACGATGCTTTAGAGTGATAGCTTATGCTTGACCATGAGTATGGTTAACTATGGTAAACCATGACTCCATGGTTGACTCTAATTATGGTTGATTACGGTTGACTATGCTTGACCATGACCATAGTTAACTACAATAGATGATGACCATGATAATGACCATGGATGATCTTGAATATGGTTGACTATGACCATGACCATGGCTATGGTCAACCACAAATGACCATGCCCGTGACTATGTGTGATATATATATATATATATATATATCGTATATATTGATATTAGAAATGTTCATCACAATGTGATGTTGGGAGATATTTTGTCACATTGTGACAGCCGAAAATGTTTATGACAATGGGAAATTATATATATATATATATATATATATATATATATATATATATGGTTAACCAAATTGCTAGTTGATAATGTAAGATAGTTGACCATGACCATGGTAAACATTTATCATGGTTGAGTAAGTTTGACCATGGTTGTCGATGGATGTTCATGACCATATTTTAACATTAGTTGACTATGTTGAGTTGCCTATGATTCATTAAAACTTTGGTTTGTGAGAGTCTAACATTTATCAATGTTTGTCACAATGTGACATTGGGAAATGTTTGTGACATTACGACATTGGGACATGTTTGTCACAATGCGATGATGGGAAATGTTCGTGAAATTGTGACGTTGGGAAATGTTCGTCAGAACACGATGTTGGGAAATCTTCATCAAATTGCGATGTTGGGAAATTTTCATCACATAAAGAATCTAACATTTAGAGATGTTCATCCCAATGCAACATTGGGAAATGTTTGTGACATTGCAACATTGGGACATGTTCATCACAATGAAACAATGGGAAATTTTTGTGACATTGCGATGTTGGGAAATGTTTGTGACATTGTGATGTTGGGGAATGTTCGTCACAATGCTACGTTGGGAAATAATCATCAAATTGCGATGTTTGAAAATGCTCATCACAATACGACACTGGGACATGTTCTTCATATTTCAATGTTGAGAAATATTCATCACAATGCAATATTGGGACATGTTCATCACATTGTGACGTCGAGAAATGTTCGTCACAATGCAACGTTGGGAATTTTTCAACACAATGTGATGACATGAAACATCTGACACATTGTGATGTTGGTAAGTGACCGGGACAATGCCAGGACAGAGGAATGTTTGTCACATTATGACATTGGGAAATTTTCATCACAAGGTGTTAAAGGACAAAGTTCATCATATTCTGAGGTTTGGTTACTAGCATCACATTTCTAGTTCGTGTAAGGGAATTTCTAGGTTTAGTCATAATGAGCAAGGTTTTTGACATTGCGATATTTGGAAATGTTTGTCACAATGCAACATCGAGAGATAGTAGACATATTGTGATGTTGGGAAATGTTCATCACAATGAGTCGTTGGGAGATGTTCGACATATTGTGTCATCGGTAAGTGATTATCACAATGCAAGGATGGGGGAATGTTTGTCATGTTGTGATGTTGAAAAATGTCCATCACAATGTGACATGGAATTTTGAGGTTTAGAAATTTCATGATAAGAAATTTCTAGTTTTACACATATTGGGTTTAGTCATATTGGATTCAGTCATAGTGTAATTATATTGGGTTAATGTTTCAAAATTAAGATCCATTTATTGAGGGTTAATCTACTTAATATATACTTTGCATATGATGATTTACATTTGTTTTAAGAAAATTTAATTACACCACACAAGGATCATATAGTGTGTGTTGGGTATGCATTATATTATTTGCATGACTAACTCTAGTGTCTGCTACATTGTGTTGAGTGCACAGGGGGGTTTAAGGGTGGTTTGCCTTGTGAAACGTATCTCCTTTTTTTCCTCACTTTTTGTGTCGCCTCAATTTTTGTGTCCATTGTTGGGAATTTATTCGATACATGGTTTTTTACCAATGGTTTTCTATTTTTAGTTAAGGAATTAGGGTTCTTGACTAATCCAAGTCATTGGATTAGGGTTTTGGATGTCATTGGCTCATATATGTATATTGTATTGTAAACAATGTATGATGTGAATGAATATAGAATATTGGTTTTCCCGGTTTGGGTTTCCAAGGGAAAAATCTCTATGTAATGTGTGTATTTTCCATTGTATCTTTTTTGTTCTTTTACTAAAAATATGTTTGCAGTAAATAATTGTACAAGGTTAAAATCTATATTTGGTATCAGAGAAATTATTGGATTCATGGGGATGCCTTTGTGGTCAAGAGTTTGGCTTGAGACTGCGATAATCCTTGTTACAGTGGGAGATATGTGGTATTGATTCTTTAGATGAAGATAAATGGTGAGCAATTTGAAAATGGAGATCTATTGGTGGATAGAGATCAATGGATCACAGTGGATCTAGGTACTACACTTAAAAGAACTTCATCAGACGACTGGAAAAATTTGGATCAGAAGGCGAAGAGCACAATCCAACTATCTCTCTTAGATTCAGTACTATTGAATGTATCAGAGGAAGCTACAACCAAGGATTTATGGGATAAGTTGGGGAAGCTGTATCATTCTAAGTCCCTAGTAAATAAACTATCCCTGAGAAAGAAGTTGTATAACCTGAGGATGAGAGATGGAGACTTGGTGGTAGATCATTTGAACACCTTCAATACTATGGTAAGTCAGTTATTATATGTTGAGTTTAACATTTGATATGAAGATAAGTGTAGCAATTTACTGTTCTCTTTACCAGACTCATGGGATATTCTGGTTGTGGCCATACATAGTAATACAACTGCTTTGAATTTTGATGAAGTGGCCTCATCCTTGTTTTTGGAGGAGATGAGACAGAATAACATGGAAGGACAGAGCACAGATGCATTGTTTGCAAGAGGATGCTCCCAAGAAATAAATAGATCTAAGTCCTCAAGTGTGAGATCTAAGTCTAAGGGTATATCTAAATATACCAAGAAGTTTGTAAAGTTATGATGCAGATGTGGAAAATAAGGGTACTATGAGAAGCATTGTAGATCCAAAGTTGAGAAAAAAAAGGGATCTGGAGAAGCTCCTTCTACAGAAGAAAAGACCTTCAAGGAAGAAGGATGGGATGTGTACTTGGATTCTTCAAGTGCACATGCAGATCATGAGGAATGTTTGGTTGACTCGGGTGCATCATTTCACATGACTCCCCATAGGGATTGGTTCTATGAATATGAAAGGTATGATGGAAGTAATGTTTTACTCGGTGATGACTCAACAACTAGAATCATAAGATGAGGAAAATTCAAGTTGATGCTCATATATGGAATGATTAGAACTCTACCTGGTGTTCTTCACATCCCATTATTGTCCAGAAATTTGATTTTTGTAATAAAAATGGACGATGCAGGGGTAAAAATAGTATTTGAAAAGGAAACCTATAGGATGGTTCGAGGAGCAATGGTGTTGTTGAAGGGAGTTTGGTTTGGAACTATGTATAATATGAAAGGAAGAAATATTAGTTATGGGTGTAATAGTTCCATTGTTACTAATATTAGAGTTGAAGAAGAAAGAACTCCTACATTCTCTGAAGAAAAGATTACGTTGTGGCATCTAAGACTGGGGCATATCGGAGAGAAGGGTTTTCACTTGCTACATAGTAAAGGTATGGTTGAAGGTATATATACCTCCTCTCTCAATTTTTATTTCTATGAACATTGTCTATATGGGAGGAAGAATGAATTAAGATTCCCCTCTGGTGAAATGAGTGTAGAAGGAATTTTACAACTAGTTCAAAGTGATGTGTTTGGACCTATTTCGGTTCCATCATTGGGAAAATTTGTGTACTATATTTCATTTATAGATGAATTCTCAAGGAATACTTGGATATATTTTCTCATGAAGAAATATGAAGTGTTTGATAGGTTTAAAGAGTTTAAGGCTCTTGTTGAAAATCAAATAGAGAAAAGAATTAAGGTGTTGAGGATAGATAACGGTGGAAAGTTCTGTGGGAATGAATTTGAATAATTCTGTAAGAAGTGCAGTATAGAAAGGCATAATACTAATCCATATACACCTCAACATAATGGATTTGTATAAAGGATGAACAATATGTTGATGGAAAAAGAAATATGCATGCTCAGTGGTGTCGGGTTAGGGAAAAACTTCTGGGAAGAGGCAGTGGGTACTGCATGTTATTGGTCAACAAATCACCCTCGTCAACACTAGATGACAAGACTCCACAAGAGGTATCGAATGGTAAGAAAACTTCTCTCACACATCTAAAGGTTTTAGTTGTGATGCCTATTTTCATGTTTCAAAGGAAAACATGAGTAAATTAGATAAGAAGGTTGAAAAGTGTATCTTTATTGGGTATAAGGATGGTCATAAAGGTTATAAGATTTGGAACCTAGAAACTAAGAAGGTTGTGCATAGACAAGATGTGGTATTTAGAAAAATAAAAAATGTTTTCAAATAGGATGTCCTACCAAATAAGGAAGAACCAGAGAAAATAGAGTTTGATTTAAAGGATGATGAATCAGACTCTATAGAAGAACATTGTAACATCTCTCTCTTGCACGCACTGAACGAATTTATTATTTGAGGACACTTTCTTGCAAGTGATCTGGATTATTATACTATTTGCTGTTTGATTATGATTATGAGGCATTGTGATATGATGATATGTTATTTTGTTTTATTGACAAAGATAGGTTCTATTGACCAGGTTCTCCTGAGTGTACAGGACTTTGGACATCAAGGATGCAGAGGCATCGATGAAACCCCTTGGACTCTAGATCGAGTCAGAGAGTGGACTATTGGGGTTTGATTGTTGTTGATATGACATATGTACGTCTTATTATATTTTATGATGATTGATTATTATTGCTGACATGATTTGTTGATGATGCAGGATGATGATAGCTTTCCAACCAAAATCACATGTGGAGTAGAGGGGTCATGCACAACAGCCAGAGACTTGAGGGAGAGGTGTGGACAACAGCCCTGCCACAACCTACTAGCACTCTCATTGTGGCTTGAACTGTAGGTTAACGATTACATAGTTCGATAAGACCCATGATGCCATGAGGGAAGACTATGAAAATCGCTCATGATGATTCTAAGGGACGCGCAATAAGGAAGGGGCCTTATTTTTTAGAGGCATTCAGTCTCCCACAAGATCACCTGGCAGAGTATTGACTCTAGGGTTTTTTGATGTCTACCAAGTCATTCAAAAGGTGAGTGGCAACCATGGAGCACATTGTGCATTCTGAAGGGCACACCGCACAAGGAAAATGGAAAGAAGCGAGTGGTACCCTTGGAGCACTTGTGCGTCCTGAAGGGCATGTCATGCAAGGAAAACGGAAAGAGGCAAGTGGCACCCTTGGAGAGCCTAGTGCATCCTGAAGGGAATGTCACAATTTCAACGGGTAAGTGAATAAACCTACTCATCCTTAAAACGAATGATGTGATATGTAAGATTCAAAAACAATTTCCCTAATAAAAATGTTGCCCATCCTAGTGAAATTAAAATCTAGGTCTAAGTAACACATGTGGTCAAAAATAAATAAAACATATAACAAGAAGGGGGTAAGAAATTCAATTAAATTATTAAAATCAAATTACAATTGGGGATTAAAATTTTAAAAGGGAAATGATTTTTTTATGCTAATTTAATTTTTAATTAAAAAGAAAAAGGGGTAAATACTTGCTTTTCTACACTTGCTAAATGGAGTTTTAATTAAAAATGGAAAAGAGGGAAACTTAAAAGATTAGGAAACTAACGAGAAAAGGGGAAACATAAAGAAAAAGGGAAACGTAAGGAAAAAATCTGAATGTCTAACTTAGTAAGGAATCTTGCCTTTAAGAACTTTCTAATTATGAACTCAACTAGTAATTTAGTAAAGGCTTAAGTCATTTAAGATGTGTAAAAGAATATTGGGACACCAAGGAGCATTTTTAGGAATTCTTTTTGGTGGGTGAGAGAAATAGGAACAATTGAATAATTAATGAAATCAATTTATGGTGCAACTAGGGGGATGGGTGACATGTGTACGGGGGAGGTTTTTTCTGATGAAATTAATGAAAAAGAAATTAAATGGGAATTTGGGAAGGAAATCACTTAAAAACTATATAAAAAGGATGGAGGAGGAGGAGTATGGATCTCATATTTATGTGTAACATTATGTTGCTGAATTTTTGTCTTGACTGAGATTCTCTTGTGGAAGTTGGGATACCTAGCTTAGGTAATGACTGGTAGCTCGACCTTGCAAGGTGAGATGGTTGCTAGTTGTTCTCAGGTATAGTGTGTGTGGAACCTTTGTGGCTCGAGGGTCTCATGGGGAAGATTATTTCCTCTAGCGTTGGCTGGGAGGTACCGGTGAGGTTACATCGATCAACAAGCGGAGGCTAGACAGAGCACGTGCAAGACATAAATTACTGAGCAAACACGTTGGGATAAGGTACACCGGTTTAATTGTTACTTGCAATGAAATTACATTTACTCATGTTAGTTCTTTGTGCTCGGTTTAAGATTTCATTTCCATGCGTTCTCTTGCACCTGCATTCCTACGACATTGTAATTCCCTTTCTTGTTGTTTTCTAAATGGATTTCCCTTGGCAAACCCAACTTATTATTTCAATAACTTATTTGTATGGGTTTTATTGATTATTATGAAGAGATTATGCTTTATCTTCCTCCCTTATCCATAGGTTATCATTCCATGCATGAGTAGTCGGCCAGCAGTCGAATCGATAGTCATCACATCAGTGTTTATAGACCTATAGATTCTAATGCCCTACTTTTCTGTGCATGGATGATGTGCGAAGGATAATTTATGCCCATATGTCTACCCCTTACTTATCTCTATGTTTGATTGATTCATGGATAAATAATTGTTCCTTGTGCCTTATTGTGCTGAGTATCTCTGTGTTTTTGTTGATTATCTCAGTGCTTTATTCTTGTGATTTCTTATGATAAAACTCAGCACAATAATACCTTGATTGGGCAACGAATTAACCCCTTAATTGAATACGAATTGAATCTTATTTACCCAGCGCTTGATTGGAAGGATCCCTATGTTTCTAATATGGTAATATCAACATTTTAATATGGAATGACCGCAACAACGTTTTATATGCTAGACAACGAATTCTGCTATCAATGTGATTTCTATTATTATATGTTCAAATAGCTTTATCAAATCATTATTTAAATGGTGAATCATATCCATTTACACATCAATCTTGTATTTAACTTAGCCATAGATTTGAGACAATGATATAATCAGCCTTACGTTTTAGACTATGAATTAGATCTGGTATATATTTAGACTGTGTTATCTACATTATTATATTTCCATGTTAGCATGTAAATTCCAAATGATTTATTACTGCTCTATCTACGATATCATAACTTTGCGAACTTATATCAGCATTTTAAGTTACCAGTGTAATGGTTGAGAGTTATTACTTTTATTACATTATGATTTTACCATTTTTAAGACTGCAAATTAATATATTGGACAACGATACCAATCGGTTAGTTGGACAACTATGTCATGTGTATTATATAGTGTTGATGTGTCTGCGTCTTGAGATGGGTGAATGGATGGCGATTGGATTAGCTCTTATTAAGCGTTTTCAGCATGTATTTAGACTGCGTCTCATCTTATTTTAGACGACATTTTCAACATTTATATAGTCTGCGTCTTCAACATATGTTTAGAAAACCAATAATTCATTATATAGTCTGTGTGTATAATGACTACATGTATATTTAATGACAGGGTATGACTGCATTTTCATTACATTATATGACTACATTTGGATTACATTGTATGAATACATTTGGATTGCCACATCATGGATTGTGTTTTTATAATGTTGACAGCATTATAGTTGACAACTCACATATATACTGACTGCATTTTTATATTGTTATCTGCAATATAGCTGTCAACGAAACTTTTATATGATTAGTGGATATGTATTGGATAACAAACCCATACTTTAATAGAAAGCATCATCGTATCCTTGCATAGTTCATGTAGATATCAATGATGAAACAATGGCCACATCATTATCAACACTATTAAATAAGGAAAATTATTTGATGGAGAATCATTTTTATTTTGCAACTCTTAAGAAAATTTGTTTCGCAAAAATATCCCTTTTAATTACAAGTTCAAGTATAATGATTTGTTAAAAATCAAATTAAATAGGTTCATGTAAATAATAAATAGTTTACGTAGTTTCTTTATAATAGTGTTGAACGATTGAAACTAAACAGTTGAAATTCTGGTCAATAACATAACTAGGCTTTTATTCCATAAGTGCAGAAAATTAGTTACTGGGACCTATAGAAACAAATAAAGTCTTGCTTCTTTTTATTTCCAGACATTGTAATTTTATATTTTCACATTTCTAAGGAACAATCTTGGACAAGTGAATGTTTGCAACTTACAATTTGATTATAGAAACAATATTGAATATGGACAACAATTATGTCTTATGCTTACACCTATTTTATTATGTTATTAAATTACTTTTAAAAATCAAGATAACTATAGAAAAGTTGATCTGTGTATGTTAAGGAAATGTTAATAAAAATCAAAAAATGGATATGGATATGGAAATCAAGAAGAAACTTTTCGCATGTGATGATGGACACATTGATATCGATATGTTCGACAACCAATTTTATATAACAGACAACAAGTTTGTATACATAATTAACAACAAATTTTATACCTAGTGACAACAATTTTATATGTTTCATAAACATCACACCAATATTGCTAGACAACCATTCTTATACAGAAGCCTATCCATATTGTTAATATACTTTAGACATAGATATATTTTAACCATTCGTTAATTAATCTGACAGTTAAAGATGTTATTATTAAGATCAGACAAAGACATAATTAGTAGATAGCAACATCGCTTATTTGGATGACAATAATATAGTGAGCAATGTTGAATATTTAAGAACTTTCTAATTATGAACTCAGCTAGGAATTTAGTAAAGGAGTAAGTCATTTAAGATGTGTAAGAGAATATTGGGAAACCAAGGAGCGTTTTTAGGAATGCTTTTTGGTGGGTGAGGGAAATAGGAATAATTGAATAATTAATTAAATTAATTTCTGGTGCAACTAGGGGGATGGGTGACATGTGTACGATGGCGGTTTTTTCTAATGAAATTAATGAAAAAGAAATTAAATGGGAATATGGGAAATAAATCACTTAAAAACTATATAAAAAGGATGGATGAGGAGGAGTATGGATCTCATATTTATGCGTAACGTTATGTTGCTGGATTTATTTCTTGACTGTTCTTCTCTTGTGAGAGTTGGGATACCCAACTCAGGTAATGAGTGGCAGCTCAACGTTGTGAGGCGAGCTGGATGCTAGTTGTTTTCTCGTATAGTGTACATGGCCCCTTTGCATCTTAGGGGGCTCAGGGGGAAGAAGAGTACCCCTAGCGTTGGATGGGAGGTCCTGGTGAGGTTACATCGGTTAACAAGTGGAGGATGGATGGAGCGTGCGCAGGACAAAAACTACTGAGAAAACGCATTGGGCTAAGGTATCCTGGTTTAATTGTTACTTGCAATGAAATTAAATTTACTCATGTTAATTCTCTGTGCTCGGTTTAAGATTTCATTTCCATGTGTTGTATTGCACCAGCTTTCCTACGACATTGTAATCCCCTTGCTTGTTGTTTTCTGAATGGATTTCCCTTGGAAAACCCAACTTCTGATTTCAATAACTTATCCATGTGGATCTTATTGATTATTATGAAGATATTGTTCTTTATCTTCCACCCATATCCCTAGGTCATCATTCCATGCCTGAGCAATCGGCCAGGAGCCGAATCAATGGTCGTCACTTCAGTGTTTATAGACCTATACATTCTAATTCCCTTATTTTCTATGCATGGATGATGAGCTAAGGGTAATTTATGCCCACCTGTCTACCCCTTAATTATCTCTACGTTTGATTGATTCATGGATGAATGATTGGTCCTTGCGCCTTCTTATGCTAAGTATCTTTTTGTTTTTGTTGATTATCTTAATGCTTTATTATTACGATTTTTATGATAAAACTTAGCGCAATCATACCTTGATTCGACAATGAATTTACCCCTTGATTGAATGTGAATTGGATCTTATTTACCCAACGCTTGATTGGAAGGACCTTTGTGTTTCCAATATGGTAATCTCAACATTCTAATATGAAATGACTGTGACATCGTTTTATATGTTAGACAACGAATTATGCTATCAATATGATTTCTTTTATTATATGTTCAAACAACTTTATCAAATAATTATTTAAACGGTGAATCATATCATTTTACACAACAATCTCGTATTTAACTTAGCCATAGATTTGAGACGACGATATAATCAGCCTTATGTTTTAGATGGTGAATTAGATCTGGTATATATCTAGACTGTGTTATTTGCATTATCATATTGTTGTGTTACCATGTAAATTCCAAACAATTTATTACTTCTTTATCTACGATATCATATGTTTGTGAACTTATATAAGCATTTTAAGTTACTAGTGTAATGGTTGAGAGTTATTACTTTTATTACATTGCAATTTTACAATTTTTAAGACTACAAATTAATATATTGGATAACGATACCAATCAGTTAGTTGGACGACTATGTCATGTGTATTATATAGAGTTGATGTGTCTGTGTCTTGAGATGGGTGAATGGATGGTGATTGGATTAGCTCTTATTAAGTGTTTTCGACATGTATTCAGACTGCGTCTCAGCTTATTTTAGACTGCGTTTTCAACATTTATATAGTCCGCATTTTTAACATATGTTTAGACAACCAGTAATTCATAAAATAGACTATGTGTATAATGAATGTGTTGACTGCATGTATATTTAATGACATGGTATGAGTGTGTTTTGATTACATTATATAAATGCATTTGGATTGCATTGTATGACTACATTTGGATATCCACATCATGGACTGCATTTTTATAATGTTGACAACATTACAGTTAATAGCTCACATATATGTTGACTGCATTTTTATATTGTTATCCGCAATATAGTTTTCAACGAAACTTTTATATGATTAGTGGATATGTATTGGATAGAGAACCCATACTTTAATAGACAACATTAGTGTAGCCTTGCACAATTCATGTAGATATCAACAATGAAACAATGGCCACATCATTATCAACGCTATTAAATAAGGAAAATTATTTGGAGTCTCATTTTTATTTTACAACTCTTAAGAAAAAAAACCGCAAAAATATTCCTTTTAATTACAAGTTCATGTATAATGAGTTGTTAAAAATCAAATTAAATAGGTTCATGTAAATAATAAACAGTTTACGTAGTTTCTTTATAATAGTGTTGAGCGATTGAAACTACACAGTTGAAATTCTGGTCAATAACATAACTAGGATTTTATTCCATAATTACGGAAAATTAGTTACCAGGACCTATAGAAAACAATAAAGTCTTGGTTCTTTTTATTTCCAGACATTGTAATTTTATATTTGCACATTTCTAAGGAACAATATTGGACAAGTGAACGTTTGCAACTTACAATTTGATTATAGAGATAGTATTAAATATGGACAAAAATTATGTTTTACGCTTACACCTCCTTGATTATATTATTAAATTACTTTTAAAAATCAAGATAACTGTAGAAGAATTGATCCATGTATGTTAAAGAAATGTTAATAAAAATAAATAAAAATGGATATGGATATGGAAATGAAGAATAAACTTTTCAACTGTGATTATGGATATATTGATATCGATATGTTCGATAGATAATTTTATATAACAGACAACAAGTTTTTATACATAATTAAAAACAAATTTTATACCTAGTGAAAACAATTTTATATGTTTCATAAACATCACACCAATATTACTAGACAACGATTCTTATACAGAAGCCTATCCATATTGTTAAGATACCTTAGACAACGATATCTTTTAACCGTGCATTAATTAATATGATAGTTAAAGTTGTTATTATTAAGATCAGACATATATATAATTAGTAGATAGCAACATCGTGTATTTAGAAGGCAATAATATAGCCAACAATGTCGAATATTTAATAAGAAACATAGATCACTTTTTAATGTTAAGTAGATCACTTATTTAATGGATAATGTATATTTTTGACAAGCGTGTTTTGGAATTTGATTAGCACATTTATTAGTTCACCTTTATGATAAAATTTGTGATAATGATAACATTTATAATAGTTCACTCCTTCGCACTTAGACATCATGCTTAATGAATTTTGGGTTATGGTGTCAACGAAGTCATTTAATAGCTTGTGAAATTTAATTTGAGTGATGTCAACTTGTGCCTTGTCGACTTGTTGCTTGGGTGCATGGGTATAGTCTTATGGTCAGTTAGTTAATTCGGTGTCCTAGCGTGTTGAATTTTCTTAGGTTTTGGTATAGACGTGTTATGTTGTGCCATAGACGTTTTATGTTGTGCCAGGGTTATTGTCACTCCCATCACCTTGTGATATCATGATTCGTAATGAGGGGATCATTGTGCACCCTGATGGATAGAGGTGAATGATAACCTGAATAGAATTTGTGCTTCCCGATTGGGGCATTAGTTTGTGGTAACGATTGTTGGTACTTGGTTTTTTTATTCTTTAAGGTGTCGGGTTTTGCGCACCGTAGAATGTTTCAGGTTATTGATCGTCGAATTCGTTGTGTTGGGTAGTTGATGTTGTTCTTTAGCTCGCAGGCATTATCTTTCCTGTGTCAAGCGGGTAGTCATTTTTATCTGTCTTCATTGGCATGTTCACCCAGTTGTGTGATGTGATAGTGTGTTGAGTCATTGTTGTATGTTGTTTGATCTACATGCATTGTGTTCGTTGTCAAGTTGTGTTGTTTAACTGTTCTCATTGTTGCAATCCTACTTTAAAAAAAATATATTATTTTGTGTTACGTCGCATGTAGTTGTAACGATGGGTTCGTTACATATGGGTTCATTACATATGGTATCAGAGCGAGGTTCAACCCTACGATTGTGGATCGCCATGCTTTCCACTGCAATAAACCCCTGAGTATTAACCTGGCGCTAATTAAAACTTTAACGTGTCCATGCGGTGATCTCAATTAGAGGACATCACAGAGGTTCACTGCGTGGTGCCATGGAAGAAGGTGCGATGCCTCTAGAAGTTGCCGCACCCTTGGAGTCTAACCCCGAAGGGGGAAGAACAAGCCCTTGGGATGGATTTGATTGTTGTAAGGGATGATGATGGTCTGACAAGGTCCTTCCAGATATTGTCTGAGGCCCTTATTCACCATATGTACTGAGATGAGGCCAGGGAGCTTGTACCCCTGAGGGTCCACAGCATGCCCTCACCAGTACCATTAGCATTCACCGAGAACTCGAGAGGGATACGTTCTCAAGTCTACGAGTGTCGCAGACAGTTGAGCCATCGAGGCATGGCTAGAGAGAAAGGCATTATGCTTCACACTTCATGGTTATGACCTCCAACATGAAGGTCCACATGGTGGTCTTTCAACTGAAGGGGAGATATTTTCTATGATGGAAGACACTCCTACCGCAATTGAACATGGTCGTTGAAGATGTGTCATAGGAACTGTTCGAGGAATGGTTCTAGGAGTGGTATGTTTCTGAGGAATTCATTGAGCGTCAGCTCAAAGATTTCAACGCCTTGCAACTGGGTGGTCATACGGTGCCCCAATATGAGGCCCATTTTATGCACCTTTTACCAAGAAAATTAAGGTCAACAAGTTCGTGTTTGGCCTTAATGTTAGGATTCATCTCCTACTTTGGGTACCAGGAATACTGGACCGAAGAAAGTGTGTTGGAATGTGGGGAGACACATTACCAACATGGCTACCCAGTGGATAGGACTGAAGCATCTGGATCAGCCGAACCCACTACCGGGGGAGTTTTGGGCAAGACCCCTTGGATTCTTGTAGTGGTGAATAACCGCCAGGCAAAGCACAAGTCGACTGTGTTCAAAACATCAAGCACCGTCACTGGCCAAACCCTTGTATTTGGATAGATCTTGGTGCTACCAAAAGTTTTATTTCTAGTGTAGCGCTAAAAGGAATTAAGGTTAAGGCAGTCGAACAGGATGAATTTGGATTTGTAGAAATGGATTTTGGATCCAAATAGAAGGTTGGTGGGAAGGTTACAAGTTGTAGCCTTGACCTGGGATATTTTGTCATTGGGTCCAACTTGTATGTCAAGATCTTAGGATCTTATGACGTCGTGATCGATATGGACTGGTTGGAATCGCATAAGGTGATACTTAACTATAAGATGAAATGGTTGATCTTGGTCGATGATAAGGGACAGAGACGTGTGATTGTAGGTCAGAACCAAGGTGTTTCCCTAAGGTTCATCTCTTCGTTGCAACTATGAAAGAGCATGTGTAAGGGATGTAAGATTTATGTGATCCTTGCATTAAATGAAAAGCGAGTAGCAGAAGGTCTAGAACACCTTTCGGTGGTGAGAGATTTTGCAGACGTCTTCCCTGAGGAGTTACCTGGGATGTCACTGGAGAGGGAAATGGAATTTACCATAGACATAAAACCAGGGACTGAACTGATAGCAAGAACGCCTTATCATATGTCGACCTCGGAGTTAAAGGAGATGAGAATGCAACTGAAGGAGTTGTTGGACCTGGTACTTATATGTCCAAGTGTGTCACCATGGGGTACGCTTGTTATTTTCATATGAAAGAAGGATGGTTCATGGAGACTCTACATTGACTACCTTCAATTGAACAAGGCAACGATAAATAATCAATACCCGTTGCCAAGGATTCATGATCTATTCAATCAGATGAATGGTGCGAAGGTGTTTTCAAAGATAGACTTGAGATTAGGGTATCACCAGTTATAGATCAAGGAGGATGACCTCCCTAAGACCTCCTTTAAGATGAGTTTCAAACATTACGAGTTTACTATTTTACCTTTTGGACTGACAAACTCCCCTCGGGTATATATGAGTTTGATGGCAGGGTGTTCTGCAAATACTTGGACAAGTTCATTTGAGTAATCATCAATGATATTTTGATTTACTCACAGATGTTGTAAGAGCATTACGAGCACTTGTGCTTGGTATTACAGTGTCGGTGAGATAACAAATTGTTTGGGAAATTGTCTAAATGCTCGTTTTATCAATCAAAGATTCACTACTTGGGGAATGTCATTTCCGAAGAAGGTATCATTGTGGATCTAGCAAAGGTCGAGGCTATTCTGGAATGGCCTGCATCGACGAATGTCCTGAAAGTATGTAGCTTCATGGATTTAGTAGTATACTATCGATGGTTTATCGAGGGTTTCTCAAAGATAGAAAAACCGATTACAGAATCATAGAAGAAGAACAAGAAGTTGGTTTGGACTGAAAAATGTGCAGAAGCATTTTAGAGGCTCAAGGAGTTGTTGATGACAACACCAATACTAAAGGTCCCTGACATGGACGTTGTTGGCACAAGGGCAAACCCAGGATTCAATGCTACAACAATGAACCAACAAAACCCTAACTACTGGCCCTTTTGACAACACCTATGAAAGAGATGAAGTCTCACCTAAGGTAGAGGAAGGGGTGGTTGCAAGACTCAGATGTCTGAAACCTTAGTTGGGACACAGATATGTGATTCTAGTATTTAACAGGGCACTGAGAAGTAAAACTTCATCAATATTTAACCAATATCTACTCTGCAAGTAAAACAGAGAATCATAGCATTCACCAAGATCTAATGTATATAAGCACTTAGCATAAGGAATTAGATCTGATCTAGAAGATTCAAGCACTAAGAAAATTCACCTATGTCAAATATAGCATCCAGATTCATCATAAGCACAAAGCATAAATACATCTATCTATCTATCTATGTCAAGCACTTAGCAGATAACACATAAGTACACCAACACATCAAAAAAAGTAAAGCACAGAGCCTCAAAACCCTGTTATGCAGAGGACAGAAGATCTGCATAGCTCGCTATATCCTCCTTCCCTGAGTAGATCTAAGCACACAACCTTCTACGGTCTCTTACACTGACTTGCACTTAGCTCTACAAGTCTCACACAGTATGCACAAAGCACTTACAATCCTTCGGTCACATAGATCTAGCACTTAACCATTCATAACTTACTTCTTCTTACATTTGCTAGACATATATTTATACATTACAAAAGTGGCCCTAAGCATGGGTAAACCCATGGATCGACAGTCCCATACCTATTACATAATCCCAAAACCCAAAAAGGACCCAAAAAGGGGGCAAGATCCTGCGATCTCTTCTTTGTCTTGCACTCCTCCTTCGACAAGCTATTGAAGTCCAAAATGGTCAAACTTGACCAAGGATCTCTCAAAACTTGGTCAAGGGCCAATAGGCCCCCAATACTCACCTGTGACTCATCTCGAGTCACACTGATGTAGGAAGTTCTTCCTCGAAAGCCTCAATGTTGGCTCAATATTCTCTGACTTGTTGTTGTGCTATGACCTCTTGTTCAACAAACTCTTGGATGAATGCATCATTCACAGGTCCTTCCAGGCATTGTTCAACTACATTAACAACCTTCTCTAGTTCTATTGCTCAGCCTTCAACTTCTGTGAACAATTGATAGGACTTATATTGCACGAGTTGGAGTCTCTGAGTTACATCCATAAATCTACTTTGGATAGCGTGAATCTGTTGATGGGCAGTGCATTTCTCTTGAGATCTCTTCATTATTTCCATAGCTGACAGGAGATTCAATTGTGCTTGTCTCATTTCATCTTTATACTTCACCTCTTGGAGCTGTGACTCCAGTGCTCTTAATTTTGGACTTTCAGTGAGTCTCTCATAGGTCTAGGCACTGCGATCAATGAGTTTTTTGCATTCCATAGTAAGGGATTTTAGTCTCTCAACTACTCTCCTAGTAGTTGCTTCTCTTTGGTCCTTCACATCCTGTGGGGTATCGAGCATTGTGCGTAGTTCTAGGTCTATGATGTGTTGTTGTAGCTATTGGATTACTTATTCAAGTTTCTCTACTTACTGTGTAACTTGATATTCTACCTTTATTTCTATGACTGTCACAGAGCGAAGTTATCTATTGACCGATTCCTTTAATTTGAGTTGCTTGATGAGAAACTGTTTTTTTCCTTGTTGTATTTGTGATTTTTCTTCATCGAACTTCTCTTGGAGGGAAATATTTTCCTATTTTACAGCTCAACATTATTCTACAAGTACTCCTTGGACTTGCATCAAAGTCTAGGTGGCTTGTCCTATTTCCTCTTGTGCTCTTCGAAAGTGAGCTTCAACTGTATCAGATAATTGGTGGATTTGGGTTGGCTTGTCTCCCAAATCTGGTGTTCCCAATGGAAGAGGTGTAGTGGAGACTGTATGGCTGAAATGAAGGGCCTTCTATACCCCTCAGAGTTTGATTTCAATCCTATCATACATTGCTTCCTACTTGGCCTCTTAATTTTCTTCTATTTCCAGTGAAGCATTGTTTAGGGTTGTTATGAGGAAGTTGAAGTCATCAAAGGTGAGGATAGTTTGCATTTTGGTCATGGAGGTTTTCAATTTCTTTCAGGAGGAAGGTTTCGGAGGTGAACCCTTCCTCTTATTTAGGGGATAAACCTCGTCTCCTTGCTTCTTTTCGACTTCTTTGTCATCTAACTCTTTTCCATCACCTCCTTGCTCTAGTGATATGGAAGCAGTCTTCATGGATGCACTATGTAATCCTTGGGCCTCTCTAGTCTTCTTTGTCCTGTTAGGTCCAGGTGTGTCCTGAGCAGTTTCTAGACTATCGATGTCAGATATCTCTGCGGGGTTGGTGGGAATAAGGAGGTTAGCATACCATTCCTTAGTAATATCCTCCAGGTCCTCCTTTGTCATCTTGTAGTAAGACTGAAGTTGTTGCTTATGTTCATCGATAAACTATAATATAAATGAAGTGTTGATGTGCACTGAACTTCATCAAAGGTTAGAACCAGTGTGGAGTGTTCAGAGTCATGCGAGGATCAAACTAGATGGCTCTCTTCAACTGATCGTAGTAGGTATTAAAAACAACATTTGACTGCCACTATTAGTTCATATCGCTAGAATATGAAAGTGTAATGAACTTCACGGAAAACATCTCAAATGGATCGATGTCGGGGAAGGTTGCACCTTCCAGCGTCTCCTAGACAATGAATGTGATAAGGATCAAAAGCCAACTAAAATGTAATTTGTTACCTTGATCTTCTGCTTCTCTGCAATCTAGTTCCAACTGATTCACCAGGTACTTCACCCATTTCATCTGTAGGCCTTCCGTGCACTTCCCTGCGAGGTCGACTACAAAGACGGTGATGTGGGTAGGTCATTTATTTCTTACTAACTTCCCTGAAATCAACTGACAGGTGAGGCACACTGTGCCACTCTGGATAGAAGCTACTTTGTAGCCTCTCGTATCTTTCTCAACATCGTTGTAGGTATCCTCGATCCTCTATGTGAGAGCACAATACATGGATTTTCCTGGATAAAAATCCTGTGGATCAGGTCCCTACATACTCAACCCTGTGATCTGATTGATCAATGTTGGATCAACGATGATACGATGATCTAGTCACAAATATCCGCCATGGTAACAAGAAAGCAGTAGGTTGACATAGGCATTCACCTCCTGGTGTCTTTCGAAGTGTGGGATATTCATGACGTTCAAAAGGGTGGACTATGCTAGGTTATGGGTCCATGTCTGGGGGATTATATTTGAATTATTTCCCTTTTTTTTGGTCAGGTACTTATGTGGGGAAAGAATTTTATAGACTTTTTGGTCATCGAGGTCGAAGTTGCTGAACTTCAATGCTACAATCTTGTCTTGGTCTACTCGAACTACATGGATCCCCTTCAGGAGGTTTGCAGTGACCAAGGTGTACTCAAAATATCTAGGCATGCTATCTCGATTTACTACATCGCTCAGAGATGGTATGTAGGTGGGTAATATAGTCGGGATGAATTTGGCATTCATGAGATCATCCATGTTCTTGGTTTGCTTTTCATCTAATGGTCGGGATGGTCCGACTCCGTGAGAAGTCAACGAAGAGGATTTCACTGTTCTTGTGGATGAAGCTTGTACACCTATAGATAATCCTCCCTTCGAAATGACTCTTTCAATCATCAGGTCAAGGAGTACTTATGTCACAGATTCTTCGACTACATTGAGCTCCTCGGACATACGCACTCGGGATCGGGTTCAAGATTAACTTAGAAACTATAATGAAATAGATGGAAAGAGTGCAATGATCACTGTGAAAAATCCACTTATTCTGCAGGATCAAACTCTCGATTAGAAAAAGTGTTCTCGGTGCATGGAGCGATGGGACAAATAGGTAACTCAGAAATGGGTCACTTGGAACGGGTATGAATCCTTCATTAACTCTGTTATGTCTGTTATGGCCTGGTCCCAATGGCCTGATGGCGACTAGTCTAGTCATAAATTCCTTTCTACCCATTCAGAGCGTTGTTCTAACAATTATAATGTCCCCAAGGGCTATATTGCTTCGCCATGGTGAAGTGCCATGTGTCGATGTTCTAATATCCCGGTGAAGCTCCAATTTTGCGAATTTTCCTTCTGTGAGGTTCCTTCTGGATCTTTCTACAACTTTTTGATCTTAGCTCTCTTCTTACTTAGTTTTATAGCCTTCTTTCCAGTGAGCTTCATATCAGTATTCCTTTTTCCATTCTAATTCTTATCTACTTTTGACATAGTGACTTTGCGTTTTTGAGATTCTTTCCTAGGATTCAAGGGTAATACTTATTTTTCATCTGGGATAGGTATTTCAGTCTTCTGTGGGTATTCTAGTGTTCTTTCAATTTTGATATCTACGTCGCTTTTGTTAAATAGTTGTGATCTATTCTCCCATTCTTCAATCAAGTGTGCAATCCTTTTAGTTGTAAAATCTTTTAACTCTTGCTTATTTTGTTCTAAGACTTCTTCTTCTTCCTTCCTTCTATCTTGATCTCTATCAATCCAAGGTCTTCCTAGTAACATGGTAAATGGAGCACTGTCCTCAATAAATTTAATGATCTCAAAATATTCCTCTGTCAAAGTTCCATTGGCATTCATAGATATCTGGGTGAGCTTTCCACATAGGTTTATCAGCTTTCCTTTGAATAGTCCTATTCCTCCTAATGAAGGAATCATAACAGGCCTCCCTATAGCTTCCCAAGTTCTCTCTGTCATGATATTTAACTGTGTTTCCTCATCAAGAACACAGTCAATGTCAAAGTCTCCTATTCTTTCTTCAAGGCATTCTTTTTCTTTGAAGAGATCTGATAAACTGATATGTCGGTGATCATTCAAGGTTTCTTTCATATGTAACAATACTTTTTCTGATTCTTTCTGGGGTTCTGCCATAATCTCATTTTCTGGATCTGCCTTAGGTTTTTCTTATCTCATGTTCATTTCATCAATATTAGAAATCATTGTACGGGAATCCAACACTTCATGGTCCATAGCTTTGCAGCAAAGACTGCTAGGCCTTTTCCCAGGGAATTCCTTAGCAAGATGTCCCAGTTTTCTACAATTGTAGCAGAGGGTTAATCCTCTCTTTCTTTTAAATGTTCCCTAACTTCTCCTGCACTATGCATTAGGATCATAGGAGCTAACTTGCAACAAATTCTTTCAAGGATCCTGCATTCATTTGTTAGTCCAAACATTCTTTCTATGCATAGGTATAACATATCTTTCACTATTCTTATCAGATCTACTCATATTAAATCTTCTTTCATCTATTAATGCCATATTTTTCAAGCTAGGATAGAATCTATCAAACATGCCTAGATATATACTACTGAAACAAAAAAATTCTCTTATCTTACTTCTACAGAGCACAAAGATTTCTGATCTAAAATTTTTCACTATTCTTACCTTTATCAGAGCACAAAGCTTGCAGATCTTACCTCTTTTCTTCATATCTGACCTCCTTTCTTGGCACAGAGTTTCATAAGTCAAGAAGAATGTTGTGCACTAGGGAAACAGATTCACGCACAGATCTTTCTCAGTTTCAATTTGAATATTTTCACAAAGCTTCTTCTTCCTCAGTTCCCAGCAATCATAGTTTCAGGTCCCAACAATGGAGCCATTTGTTGGCACAGGGGTAGACCTAGGGTTCAACACTACAACAATGCACCAACAAAACCCTAACTAGTAGCCTTTTCGACAACACTTGCGAAGCAGATGAAGTCTCACCCGAGGTAGAGGAAGGGGTGGTTGAAGGACTTAGATGTCTGAAACCTTAGCTGGGACATAGATTTTTGATTCTAGTATTTAATAGAGCACTCAATAGTAAACCTTCATCAATATTTAACTAATATCTACTCCACAAATAAAATAGAGCATCACAACATTCACCCAAATCTAATGTATCTAAAAAAATAGCATAAGGAATTAGATATGAGCTAGCATATTCAAGAACTAAGCACATTCACCTATGTCAGATCTAGCATCTAGATTCATCATAAGAACAAAGCATAAATAGATCTATCTATCTATCTATGTCAAGCACTTCACAGATAACACATAAGTACACCAACACATCGCACAAAGAAGAGAAACACAACATTTATGTGGCTCACCCCCACCCTGGGGCTACGTCCACCAACTCTTCTTCTTTATTAGCATCTTCAATGGGTTACATGCACAGAGCCTCAAAACCCTACTCCACAGAGGACAGGAAATCTATGCAGCTTGCTAGATCCTCCTCACTTGAGTAGATCTAAGCACACAACCTTCTACAGTCTCTTACAATGACTTGCACTTATCTATGCAAGTCTCACACAGTATGCACAAAGCACTTACAATCCTTCGATCACATAGATATAACACTTACCCATTCATAACTTACTTTTTCTTAAATTACCTAGACATCTATTCATACATTACAAAAGTGGGCCTAATGTTACACATTATTTTTGTCACCCTCATGGTTGTTAATGATGTAAACCTATATGTTGCCTTCATAGAGGTTAGTGGCCCGAATTACTAAAGAAAGAAAGGAGAAGAACTTTTCCCAACAGAAGAAGTTGTGTTTTCCTCTGTAAAAACCCTATTTTGGAGGATTTCCGCAGGCTTCTCTATAACTAGGGTGCGGAAATTCCTGATTTCTGTAGGCTGCACTATAGCTAGGTCATGTAATTTCTGCAAGATGCAATATAGCCAGGTTGTAGTGACCTTCGTACGTGGGAAAAATGAGCATTTTCTTTATGCTTCTAGAAGGAGAAGCTTCTATGGTGAAGTGGCCTTCGAATGGTTTGGATCTTACTCGATTTCATGATTTAGTGGGATCATCCTAACCTCCTCACATTATCCTCTTCATCTTATAAAAGGAAAGGATTTCTCATGGATAAAGTTATCTTGATTGGGTTGGAAATTCTTTGATCTTGTTTGCTTGGTTAGATTGGCTTTTATCTTTTCTTTGTCAAGATAGATTGTGAATAGCTATCAGATCTATGGTCTCAGAATACTTGGAGAAAGAAGTGTGTGGGAAGCAACAGACTGCTGGAAGGAACCTTACGACATCAAGGCATCTGGTTGTAATGTATCTTCCTATTATTAATATAATACAGTGGCATGTTTCATTCCCATAGAATTATCTTTATTTTATTGCATAATTTCTTGATTATATTCATAGGTTGTCATTGAATATACTTCTACTGCCTTCACTTTGGTTGGTTTGTGTCTCACTGGAGGATCAGTATCACAAGAGAACCAGAGAGAAACAGGAACAACAAAGACATAAGGAAGTGAAATTTAAAGGTATGTCTATCGTCTTGTGTTCAATAGTAAATTTGATGATTAGAGCCTAGGGAAAGCTCCATGTCCTATCGTGTTTTGTTCTAGATCTAGGTGGATCTAGGGGGATCGATTTGTGTTTGCGCTTAACGATTTACCCGATAACAAAATTGGTGACTCCACTGGGGAAACAAATGTTTTCCTATTTTTCCTTGCTTTCTTGCTTTGACTGCTTGGTTTCTGTTTTTTGAGTCACTGCGATATCCAGCTTGACTCCCTGACTTTTAAACTTCACTGGAAAACCTTCTTGATTTTTATTTTTTCCATTTTTGTTTGATTTCCACACCCTAATTTGAGAGACAATGTGATGACTTGGGATTTCTGCACCCTACCTGTTTAGAACAGTGTGGAAACTCAACACCCTACCCTTGTCTGGCCTGAGGAAATCAGAGATTTCGGCACTGTGTTAGTCTACAGCCTATGGAAATTGTGAAAATTTTGATTTTTGATGGCTTTTTCCTTACCTAGACCTTGGATTTGGTTTTGGGCTGAATTTTTGGGTTTTATTATGATCTGTTTATAGTCTTCTTGATAGCTTTGAAACTTCTTTTAGCCTTCTTTGCTTTGTTTTTTTTTGGAAGATTTACTCTCTTGCTTTGAGTGTCTTTCAGTTACAAAGCACTATCTTTTTTTTAGAATTGTTTGGTGAAATGACTTATCTTTCTTTTATTGAATAATTCATGTTAAAAGAGAAAATTGTTTGGGTTGCTTTGTTTCATGTCAATTTTCTATTTCTTTTAGCTATCTTTGAAACACAAATTTATAATTTCTTGCTTTATATTAGATTGGGGGAATCCTTTTGCTCATTTATTGAAGATATTGATATTTATGAGTTTTAAAATTTTGGGACATTGGGCATATGGGAATGATAAATGTTTTCTCCTTCTTGTATCATAGCTTTCATCAAAATGAAAAGATTGCATCTTCATATTTTTGCATAACTTTCGAGTCGGTTAAAATACCATATTGTCCATGCCGTTTTCCTTTTGAGTAACAACAACCATAAAATAAAGCGCTTATAAAAATTTATTATACATTTTTATATTTTCTGGTAGCAAACCTAAATTAGATTAGTTGTAGGGCTTTGGAATAGGTGTGAAAGATAACTTTCCAAAGCTACAAACAAACATAGAATCTTGGGTTAGAGAGCAGTGAAATCCACTTACTACATTTTGTCTTGGAAAGCCCTTCTCACACAAGGGTCAATCATGAGGTTGCCTTGAGACTGGTAGAGTTACTCACCTTGCTTTGTTGGTCTTGGTGTAGAGATTGCACGTATTATGGGGGTCGCTTGAAGGTATATCCACAAGGATGAGTGGAAGCCTTTTGAGTTGATTTTGGGAAAGATACCCCGCCTTTGCATGTGGATCAGACTGTTGACTATTTCCCTAGGCATCACTATAGTAGTTGGTAACCTTAGTGGCCTATCTCTTTAGGGTGTTTACACAAGGTGACTATGGATGGGCAAGTCTTCACTATACCTGGAATTGACATTGGCCAAACTCACTTGGGCTCCTTGGAGGGTATACCCACGTTTATGTGTGGGATATTGCACCAGGGTGTAAGTCCGTTAAGCAGGTCATCAACGTAAATTTTCCACTCGCTCTATCTCAGCCCCTTCTTACTTTGTTCCTGTGATGTTGGATTTTATCACCAACTAGTGTGCTCATTGTGAGAAGGCTTTGTTTGCTTGTTTTCTTACTAGATTTCTAGCGTGTGTAGTTTGTTTTCCCTAGTGGACTCTAGATTGGATATTTTTTCCCGAAATGACCAATGACGGAAACTTTGCTCTAGGGGAACCTTTTGTTTTTCCTTCTTATGAAAACATTGGTGCTCCTCACATCGCTACTTTGATCCTTCCAGGTCTCACAATTGGATTATTAATATGGTTTTTTTCCACTCAGGTAATCCCTAATGTTGTAAGTGCTTTGGTCATAATCACTTCCCCCCAAGAGAATCAACCTCATCTTGATCCTTCACCTTCTTTACCAGTAAGATATTCCTCACCTTCTTCACTTGCAAGGTCTTATTCCATTTTGTCTTCTTCATTGAGTGAAATATTTGAAGCTAGTGATCTGGTGGATAAGAAGAAGAAGAAAAGGAAGAATAAGAAGAAGAAAAATAAGAAAGGGTCCACACTTCCAACCACTGTCAGACGTGTTGGAAAGAAACCAATTACTGTTGACCATGTTGGAAGTGTTGATGATGCCAAGAACACCCAAACTTTCTCAGTTGAACCAGTTGACCAAGTGGTTGATCCATTCCCATCCTCAATCAATCCCGCTCTCCTGTTAGAGATTTAAATCCAAGTGGTCGATCCATTTCCACCTGTCGACCCCATTCTTCCCTTGGAGAATGAAAACCAAGTGGTCGATATGTTCTTTCCATCGGTCGATCCTAGTCTCCCGCTCGAGAGTAAACCCGATACTGCCCACGTTTTTTTCATTGATACAGACTCTACTATACCAAGGGGTATTCCTCATTCTGTCGTGGAACCCCCTCTAAGTAATGAGGCCATATGTTTTGATTGGGGTGTGTTAATTGGATGTCCTCTTCCCTCTCACATTCCTTTCCAGATCACAGTGTAGGTTTTTGGTTGAAACGTTCCTCAGACGTTGATAGATGAAGGTGTTTATATTAGCATGTTGTCCTTGCTTGCTTGGAAAGCTTTGGGTTGTCCTCAACTTGCCTTGGTTATTCAAAATCTGTTAGCTTTTAACAGAAGAACCAGTCAACCTTTAGGGACCCTTCCTTAGTTTCCTGTAACTTTGAGAGGGAAAACTGTCTTTATTGATGTCATGGTAGTCCAAGAACCCTTGGATTTTTATTTACTCCTTGGGTGAGATTATGTCTATGCCATGAAAGATATTGTGTCCACTCTCTTTTGTCTGATATCTTTCCCACATGGTGGAAGAATGGTGACTATTGATCAACTTTCCTTCATCAGTCTTGATTGGATTACCTCCCTTAATGGTTCTTATATGCAGACGGTATCGCCCCCGCCACATGTTAATTATGTGGCGTTGTCTCCCATGACTTCAGCCTTCAATGATTTGGATATCGTAGTTGACATGGTGATCTCTTCTATCAGGATTTTAGAGCCTGATCTCTTTACCCCTATCACGACCCTCGACATGTATTCCTCCGAGAGTGGGTTTCTTCCATCAAGTGAAGATCTCTTGGAAGCCATGACTGAGTTTTGTCCTTTGACATGGTGTCCTTCCGTAGCATTTTCCTCTTGGAAACCATGATCAAGAATAGATTCTTTGAGCATGGTTTTCTGATTTCAAGCTCGTTAAAAAATGAAACCATCTTTGAGCATGATTTTCTGATTTCAATCTCGTTAAAAAATGAAACCGGTTACGAGGATAGTTTTTGTGTACGTAGGTTAAAAAATGAAATAGAGCGTACGAGCATAGTTCCTATTTCTGTGTCAAGCTCGTTAAAAAATGAAACAGAAGTCTAGGGATTGAACCTGTATTCTTGAGCATGGTTTTATGATTTCAAGGCCATTAAAAAATGAAACCATCTCTGAGCATGGTTTTTTGATTTCAAGCTCATTAAAAAATGAAACCATTGTCGAGCATAATTTTCTTATTTCAAGATCGTTAAAAAATGAAACCATCTTCGAGCATGATTTTATGATTTCAAGCTCATTAAAAAATGAAACCAACTTCGAGCATGATTTTCTGATTTCAAGCTCGTTAAAAAATGAAACCAGTTATGAGGATATTTTTTTGTGTCTCTGTGGCAACCTTGTTAAAAAATGAAACAAAGGTTGTGAGCACAGTTCCCATTTCTCATGTCAATCTCGTTAAAAAATGAAACAGTGATCTGGGGATTATACCTAGAGTCATGAGCATAGTTCTTCTCCTGTGTCAAAATCGTTAAAAAATGAAACAGTTTTTCCCCCTCTCCGTTTGATTCCAGTCCTTTGTCTAGTATTTGAAGCTTTATTTCATTATCCTTTGCAGTTGGATGAAACGAAGCTTAGGGGGCACTTTTTTCCATCCTCTGGACTTCATGCTGAAGTTAAGTCGCTAGTTTCTTAAACTGGGGGCTAAGTACTGACCATACCTTTGTTATGTATTGGAAAGTTCAAGCACAGTTTTCTATGGTTCAAGCTTGTGTAAAAATGAAACCACCTACCTCAAGCATAGTTTCCTTTGGTTCAAGCTTATGTAAAAATGAAACCATTTACCTCAAGCATAGTTTCCTCTAGTTCAAGATTTTGTAATAATGAAACCAGGTCTAAGCATAATTTAGTTTAGTTTTTAAGCTTGTGTAAAAATAAAATCTATCCCAAGCATAGTTTTGTTTTGTTTTAAAGCTTGCATAAAAATGAAAACAATCCTCAGCTTAGTCTTTGTTCTTTCTCATACTCGTAAATACATGAGAATAAGTTACTGAGCTTAGTCTTTGTTCTTTCTCGTTCTCCTAAATCAATGAGAATGTAACTGAGTAAAATTTTATAACTTTTTCGGACTCGTAAAGGTTATACGAAAAAGGAACCCATTGGAGTTTCCTTTAATCTCTTTTCAGGCTCTCTAAATATGAAAAGATTGCTGAGCAACCTTGTTCTTTTCAGGCTCATAGAATTATTTGAAGAAAACATTTGATGGGTGATAGTTTATCAGTTTTTCGGTCCTATCGAACTATTTTACGAAAAAGGAACTGGGAGAGTTCTCTTTAAGTATTTTTCAAGATCTCTAAATATGAAAATTCCCCGATTTTTCTCTCTTTGGACTCATTAAACAAACATCGAAAGGCCCATATGGGACTCGAGTTTTCTTTAAGTGTTTTTCAGACTTTCTAAACATGAAAAACCCATTATTTTTCTTTCTTTGGACTCGTAAAACAAACATCGAAAGGCCCATATGGGATCGAACCATTCCTTCCTAGGGTTCGTTAAACATACTTTGAAGGACTCATCTAAAGGATGAGCTTACATTACAACCAAATTTTATCCTCCTCAAGCTTGTGCAAAAATAAAGAGGTACTCACCAGAAATGGTGGGGGGGAAATTGGGAAATAAATGTGTCTAAACTTGTATTCCATAGAAGATTCACTTTTAAACATGACACCCTTTCACTTGCTTTATGTCTAGGTTGGAAAATTTTCTTATCTCTTGATCATACTCCTTTATAAGATTACAAATTGGTCTATGATCCATGTTGTTGAGTCAGTGTTTCCAAGATAGTTTTTGTGTCGTTAATATGTTCAAAAAGAATTTCAACCCTGAAAGCCTTCTACTGCGTTGGGAAATTTTGCAGTCCTTAAGCCTTCTATTGTGTTTTCCATCTCTGAGTCAGTCCTGAATCACTTGTTACTTTGATCTACTTTAAATCTTGTTACCCATTTTGTGTCATTGATGGGGGATACATTAAGGCCCTCATGTGATTAGTCTTTTCCTATCAAATTCAACTCATTATCCAGGAATCAGACTTAGAAACCAATTGGTACCTTGGAACCTGCATGCCTCAATGGAAGATTTCCTCACTTTCAACAATGGGTTTTCATTATTGACCCTTGATCGGGAGATTCCATTGAGTGTTCGACTTCAGCTCATTAATTCACATTCTTTGGATTGTACTAGAGTACCTTGGGAGTCATTGACATGAATGGTGATTTCCCTTGCACTTCTGTTGGCAGCCAATTTAATTTTTTCCATTGCCCTATAAGCTGCCTACACCTATGTCCCCTGAACTTCAAATTGTCGTCGCATTTTGCAAATAGAAGACATTTTCATTTCATGCGACACTTGCAAATTGGTTTCGATTTAGTTTTCATGACTGAAAGCGTGAAACCTCCTCCATCGTTATTTGAACTATCATGAGCTTCTCATTGATTTTCTGAAAGGCACTTACCTTTGGTTTGTTATTAAGTGGCTGGAATGATTTTTCGAACTATGTCCATTTGTCTATTTTACTTTGATCGCGCAATTTGATTTTTATTTAATTGATAAGGCATTGAGCATGTAAATTTATTGGTTACATTTGATTTCATAGGGGTCATGGTTGATTTTATTTTATATAATGTAATCCTTATTATTATAAGTTCTTGGCTTATCGATTTTATTAAATCATTGGTCACAATTTTTATAAATGTTTGGTTGCAATGGCGCGTTGGTTAAACTTTTGGGTTTTGATTTAATGGTTTGAATTATTATGATGGCATATATTTAACTTTGGGTTTGATTTCATATTGAATATTCATGGTTGGAAACAATACATTGGCGTATTGGTTTATCGTCCACCTTTTGATTCTTGGGTTGGTCAATTAATGTGGTTTGAACGATGTAATGATTGATTGAACAACATTGTACTTGGCCATTACTATGTTGCATGGAAGTGATAATCCCACCACCCTCACACACGCACATTAATTTGCCTCCTCTTTGAGCGCTCGTAGCTATTAGCCCAAACCACTTTGCTCCTCTGTGTTGTTGTGTTCAATCCAAACCCTACCATGCACCCGCACCATGGCTCTAGTCATGAGGGATAAACCCAATGGTAGCTAAGCGTTGTTGATGTTTGACAGTGCTTGCAGTGATCTTTAGGAATTTGGATGGCTCCCATTCATACGAAAGTTTGATGGTTTTAACCCTTGCGTGTCTCAGCAATTCGCATTAACCTTTGATGGATGCCGAGCCAAGGTTGGGGATGTCCAATTGGAAATTGACGAGAAATTTCTCAGTTTAACTACTGGTCTGCCTGCTACTGGACAGAGATGGTCAAAAAATTGCAAAGTGGAAGATGTCCCATGGACATTGTTCTTCCAGTCACGAAGGGTGAGCTATTGTGACAAAGGTTTACCCGCAAATATGCTCAAGCAACGTTGGCACGACTTGCTGATGATAACCAAGTAGTTTATCACCTGCGAGGGTCGGTATGGTTTTGTTTTCTTATACCATCTTCAGTTACTTATGGTTTTCATGGGCTATGAGCTTAATATGCCATATTAATTGCACAGGAGTCTGTTTAAAATGTCTAAAAGATACAAACGCAACCAGGTCGATAGCAGCCTTTTCCACTTTGGGTTAATTAAAATGCTTGTGGTCTGTCAATTGGGGTTACACCGAGACTGTTGGAATGATTTTCTTAGTCGCAATAACTTTGAGGATTCAAGCCCACCACAGGCTGATAAACCTGTGGTGAGCGAGAGCAAGTCTGCACCCCCTGTGCCTTACAGTGCTCTGTTACCTAAACCCCTACCCGACTCACCTATTAACCTACGCAATTTTGCGACCAAAGGTAAAACCATGTCTAAAAGGCCTAAAGCCAAACCTACTGCGAATTACAAAGGCAAAAAGAATGCCCGATTAATATCTCGCATGGCAAGAAACAAACCGAGTCTTCCTGTCAACCCTGACCCTATCATGGTGAGTGAAGATTTTGATTCAAAGGTGGAACGTTACCTGGCAAGTGAGTATCCCTATTCAGAAGGTCTGTGTGACAAGCCCTCTTACGACTATGTGAAAAACCTACCACCTTGCTTGCAAAATGACCCTAATTATCCAGGCATTAAAATGCCTTGTGAAAACCCCGGTGACTCGTCAAAACCCTCTCCTACTGAACCAGCTATTCCACCATGTGATCAGTGTGGCTCGTGGTTGGAAAGGTATTACCTTGATGTGCAAATGTTACAGTCCAGAATTCATTCTCTGGAGGATCAAGTTGCAAAGCTCACCAGTCAAAAAGCGAAGATGCAATCCACTGATAAGAAACAGTGAACAACAGGTTCGATTTTGTTTAAGAATGTGGAGTCGGCTACAGAGGTCGTCAATTCAAAATTGGCATAGCTCGAGCAACCTCACTGGTATGACTATCACATGTTTATATGACAAACTCATAAGCTCTGTTTACAGCGTGGATTTTCTTTGACACATAAGCATGCATTATTGTACATAGTTTCGTTTTGATAGATCGAATGTCGTTTTCCCATTTTTAGCTTTGATTGGATTTGATTTTGATTCGATTGATCATGGTATGGTTTTGATTGTTTTAATTTGGCTTGAATTGAATACTCTATTACTCATTGAAGTTGGTAATATCTTTTCTAAACACAGGCTGTTTCCAGTATTTCAATTTTAAACACAGTCAATGTTTCGATTCGAATTGGTTACATTCTATATGATATGGTTGGTAGTAATGGTTAACCATTATGATTTTATATTCCATGTCATTTTCGACCAATTCGAATACCATTCAATATGACTTTGTTAATGTGTAACCAAAATTGCAAATAGATACGAATCATAACTGTTATACCCAACAAATTGATTCGCATTGTTTGACCGTGTTATCAGTTCCATTCATATTGCAACAAATATATTGTTTAATTTTTGATTTGGGAACGAAAGTGATTATGCCCAGGATTGCGATTTGTTTCTATATTTGACTCAGACACGATTTTATTTGATTGTTGCCCAGTTTATGGTTATCGCTGTTGTTGATGGTTGTTATCACTATTTTCATCCCATTTGTTGACTGTGTAACGCCCAACGATCGGAGTCTATGGCAAAGTTTGGTTGATGCTGTTATGCATGTTTTATTTTGACTATAATCGTAACAGTCCTTCCATATTTGTATTTGATTAAAACAATATGAATCTTATGCATATTGTTATAGTCGTAACAAATCAATTATGTTTGTGTTCGATTAAGATTGTATCGATTATGATTGTGTTGGATTACATCGTATCTTATACGATATGATTCACTATTAATTCCATTCGGATATGAAACAATTTGGTTACTATTTGACCTAGTTTTATAGAAACTGAAAAACAAAGCATCTTTATCCTGTTTCGATTGCATTCCTTTCGATTTTGTTTAATTTGAATGATAAATTTACTTGAACCATTAGTGATTCATTTTTAAATGTTTAATGAAAGAAAATTGGATTTGATTCTTTTAAAAAGATTCTATTTGATCTCTATCTGATCTTGTATGCTATTTTAGACTAGCTACAGAATCAGATGATTCTATAGCTAAGTCTGTAGGATCAAATTTTTATTGTTTTGTTGATGAAATGTTTTTCTAATGGGTTATTTTTGGTCTATTGCAGATCAATTCGAAATGGCAGTGGCTTTGATGAGCAGTTATGGAATATTTCAAAGATTTCACTTGCATTTTGATTTCCTAGTTTAGTTGATTTTGGGATATTTCCCAGATTATGTAAAACATTTTGATATTATCCACAGGGAGGTTTTACCCTGTGGAGAGACTTATATATACTTATGATTTTTGTAATAATGTTGATCCTCATCCGTGGGAGAACAAGGATATGGAGTTTTAATACAGACTGAAGCAGAATTTGGTGTTTTGTCATAGCTTTAGCTTCTCATTATATCAACATTTTGTTTCATGTTGTGTATATCAATT
>JZKD02S1717566.1:1219640-1238533 GCA_000966675.3 Picea glauca
ACACCAAGTTTCAAAATTTGTGGCTTGGGCCATTTTTTATTGCTGAAAAGTTGGGTCCTAGTTCCTTTCGATTGCAGAATCTTGAAGGGCAGCTTGACACCTATCCGGTGAATGGTCAAGCTCTGAAAAGATACTTCGCCTGATTACTACCCTTGTATATTATGTAAATATTTCCTTTTGTTTTTATTTTTGCCTTTGTTTTCGTTTTTGGATTTAATTTGATTGTTCAGTTTTTTTTGTTTTTGAAACATATGCATGCCTGTGCACTGAATTATTCAGACAAAGACCATAGGAAAATATCTTCGCTAAAATAACTTATGAAAGGTTGTACGAACATCAGTGATATATTTCTAAAAAATGATATTTATGTTGGAAAATTTTGTTGTTTGAAAGAAGTTTACTAATTTCAATCTCTGAGCAAAGTTTGTCATGATCATCTATTATCTTTTTACGCTATCCCTTTTTCGTAAAGGAATGACTCAAAAAAGAACGTCTCCCTGTCATAGTAATTTTTTTTAGAAATAAAACATTTCTGGAGCTGGATAAAGGACAGTGACAAATTTTTTTTCTGATGAGGTCTAAAAAAATATGTAAAATATCGAGGCTTTTAGCGTCACCCCGCTCAGCTATTTATAAAAGAAAAACAAAAAAAAATATTAATAAGAGCTGTGGAAAGTGCTTCTAAGCCCGTCGGGATGCTGAACAGGTCCGCTGGCGACGGGTAAATGAAAGCATGGCGCCAAGACAACTTCGTCGGGATACTGAACAGGTCCACTGGCAGCGAAGCAATGTCGGGTACATGAAAATGTGTAAATATTATAAGAAACCTCTTTAAAAGTCCTTTACTCTGATCTAGAGCTTCTTGACAGGATACAGATGTCCGAGTGGGTTAAATGGAAACCCTGTCGAGGCTATGGACGCCTGCTGGAAACAGTGGCCATGCCAACAGTATTGAAGATTTTATCATTAATATCGTGATTTACTGATCTTAAGACTGTTATTAGTTTGCATCTTTTAAGACATCACTGGAAAAGATGGTGAATGATGATGTTTGCATAATTTTCTGGATGTTTTTGAGTTGAAATTTTCTTTGTCGTCCTAATCTGAATTTATTTCTTTCGACAGAGATAACTGCTTCTCCCAGTGTGTCACCATTGTTGGTAGCCAATTTAATTTTTTCCATTGCCCTATAAGATGCCTACACCTATGTCCCCTGAACTTCAAATTGTCGTCACATTTTGCAAATAGAAGACATTTTCATTTCATGCGACACTTGCAAATTGGTTTCGATTTAGTTTTTATGACTGAAAGCATGAAAACTCCTCCATTGTTATTTGAACTGTCATGAGCTTCTCATTAATTTTCTGAAAGGCACTTACCTTTGGTTTATTATTAAGTGGATGGAATGATTTTTTGAACTATGTCCATTTGCCTATTTTACTTTGATCGTGCAATTTGATTTTTATTTAATTGATAAGGCATTGAGCATGTAAATTTATTGGTTACATTTGATTTCATAGGGGTCATGGTTGATTTTCTTTTATATACTGTAATCCTTATTATTATAAGTTCTTGGCTTATCGATTTTATTAAATCATTGGTCACAATGTTTATAAATGTTTGGTTGCAATAGCGCGTTGGTTAAACTTTTGGGTTTTGATTTAATGGTTTGAATTATTACGATGGCATATATTTAACTTTTGGTTTGATTTCATATTGAATATTCATGGTTGGAAACAATACATTGGCGTATTGGTTTATCGTCCACCTTTTGATTCTTGGGTTGGCCGATTAATGTGGTTTGAACGATGTAATGATTGATTGAACAACATTGTACTTGGCCATTACTATGTTGCATGGCGGTGATAATCCCACCACCCTCGCATGCGCACATTAATTTGCCTCCCCTTTGAGCGCTCGTAGCTGTTAGCCCAAACCACTTTTCTCCTCTGTGTTGTTGTGTTCAATCCAAACCCTACCATGCACCCGCACCATGGCTCCGGTCGTGAGGGCTGAACCCAATGGTATCCAAGCGTTGTTGATGTTCGACAGTGCTTGCAGTGACCTTCAGGAATTTGGACGGCTCTCGTTCATACGAAAGTTTGATGGTTTTAACCCTTGCGTGGCTCAGCAATTCGCATTAACCTTTGATGGCTACCGAGCCAAGGTTGGGGATGTCCAATTGGAAATTGACGAGCAATTTCTCAATTTAGCTACTGGTCTTCCTACTACTGGACAGAGATGGTCAAAAAATTGCAAAGTGGAATATGTCCCGTGGACATTGTTCTTCCAGTCATGAAGGGTGAGCTCCTGTGACAAAGGTTTACCCGCAAATATGCTCAAGCAACATTGGCACAACTTGCTGATGATAACCAAGCAGTTTATCACCTACGAGGGTCAGTATGGTTTTGTTTTCTTATACCATCTTCGGTTACTTATGGTTTTCATGGGCTATGAGCTTAATATGCCATATTACTTGCATAGGAGTTTGTTTAAAATGTCTAAAAGATACAAATGCAACCAGGCCGATAACAGTCTTTTCCACTTTGGGTTAATTAAAATGCTTGTGGTTTGTCAATTGGGGTTACACCGAGACTGTTGGAATGATTTTCTTAGTCGCAATAACTTTGAGGATTCAAGCCCACCACAGGTTGATAAACCTGTGGTGAGCGAGAGCAAGTCTTCACCCCCTATGCCTTACAGTGCTCTGTTACCTAAACCCCTACCTGACTCACCTATTAACCTACCTAATTCTGCAACCAAAGGTAAAACCATGGCTAAAAGGCCTAAAGCCAAACCTACTGCGAATTCCAAAGGAAAAAAGAATGCCCGATTAATCTCTCGCATGGAAAAAAACAAACCGAGGCTTCCTGTCAACCCTGACCCTATCATGGTGAGTGAAGATTCTGATTCAGAGGTGGAACATTACCTGGAAAGTGAGTATCCCTATTCAGAAGGTCTATGTGACAAAACCTCTTACGACTTTGTGAAAAACCTACAACCTTGCTTGCAAAATGACCCTAATTATCCAGGCATTAAAATGCCTTGTGAAAACCCCGGTGACTCGTCAAAACCCTCTCCTGCTCAACCAACTATTCCACCATGTGATCAGTGTGGCTTGTGGTTGGAAAGGTATTAACTTGATGTGCCAATGTTACAGTCCAGAATTCATGCTCTGGAGGATCAAGTTGCAAAGCTCACCAGTCAAAATGTGAATATGCAATCCACTGATAAGAAACAATGAACAACAGGTTCGATTTTGTTTAAGAATGTGGAGTCGGCTACAACGGTCGTCAATTCAAAATTGGCATAGCTCGAGCAACGTCACTGGTATGACTATCACCTGTTTATATGACAAACTCATAAGCTCTGTTTACAGCATGGATTTTCTTTGACACATAAGCATGCATTACTGTACATAGTTTCATTTTGATAGATCGAATGTCGTTTTCCCATTTTTAGCTTTGATTGGAATTGATTTTGATTCGATTGATCATGGTATGGTTTTGATTGTTTTAATTTTGCTTGAATTGAATACTCTGTTACTCATTGAAGTTGTTAATATCTTTTCTAAACACAGGTTGTTTCCAGTATTTCAATTTTAAACACAGTTAATGTTTCGATTCGAATTGGTTACATTCTATATGATATGGTTGGCAGTAATGGTTAACCGTTATGATTTTATATTCTATGTCATTTTCGACCAATTCAAATACCATTCAATATGACTCTGTTAATGTGTAACAAAAATTGCGAATAGATACGAATCATAAATGTTATACCCAACAAATCGATTCGCATTGTTTGACCGTGTTATCAGTTCCATTCATATTGCAACAAATATATTGTTTAATTTTTTATTTGGGAATGAAAGTGATTATTCCCAGGATTGCGATTTGTTTCTATATTTGACTCAGACACGATTTTATTTGATTGTTGCCCAGTTTATGGTTATCGTTGTTGTTGATGGTTGTTATCCCTATTTTGATCCCGTTTGTTGACTGTGTAACGTCCAGCGATCGGAGTCTATGGAAAAGTTTGGTTGATGCTGTTATGCATGTTTTATTTTGACTATAATCGTAACAGTCCTTCCATATTGGTATTTGATTAAAACAATATGAATCTTATGCATATTGTTACAGCCGTAACAAATCAATTATGATTGTGTTTGATTAAGATTGTATCGATTATGATTGTGTTGGACTACATCGTATCTTATACGATATGATTCACTATTAATTCCATTCAGATATGAAACAACTTGGTTACTATTTGACCCAGTTTTATAGCAACTGAAAAACAGAGCATCTTTATCCTGTTTCGATTGCATTCCTTTCGATTTTGTTTAATTTGAATGATAAATTTACTTGAACCATTAGTGATTCGTTTTTAAATGTTTAATGAAAGAAAATTGGATTTGATTCTTTTAAAAAGATTCGATTTGATATCTATCTGATCCTGTATGCTATTTTAGACTAGCTACAGAATTAGATGATTCTGTAGCTAAGTATGTAGGATCAAATTTTTATTGTTTTGTTGATGAAATATATTTCTAATTGGTTATTTTTGGCCTATTGTAGATCAATTCGAAATGGCAGTGGCTTTGATGAGAAGTTATGGAATATTTCAAAGATTTCACTTGCATTTTGATTTCCTAGTTTAGTTGATTTTGGAATATTTCCCAGATTATGTAAAACATTTTGATATTATCCACAGGGAGGTTTTACCCTGTGGAGAGACTTATATATACTTATGATTTTTGTAATAAGGTTGATCCTCATCCGTGGGAGAACAAGGATATGGAGTTTTAATACAGACTGAAGCAGAATTTGGTTTTTTGTCATAGCTTTAGCTTCTCATTATATCAACATTTTGTTTCATGTTGTGTATATCAATTTGTATCTGATTTATGACTACTTTAGCTATCTTAATCATGTGCAAATGATATAATTTTAAATCACTGTAATCCATATCTGGTTTCTTCTAATTGTATAAAAGATATAACAATTCTCTAACTCAGTTTGTGAATGACAGGTTTATCTTCTTCATGATTTGAATTATCAAGTATAAGTTTATGCATAACAAGTTTCCCTTATTGCATGAATTTATAAATCTTAAAATTGTTATAATCTTTTATGTCTTGTTTGTCCTGTAAACCACTCAAAGAGAAGCACAGCCAATCATTTATGAGAAGCTTCTGGACCAACCGGTGTGAGTTTCCTTCCTTCGACCATCTTCAAAGTCAATCATATGCAGGACAAATCAGGAGCACTTCCAGTTCAGTTAGTCTTTTGTTTATTGTTCCTATTAGTAGTTTAGTTCAGATATTAGTTTAGTTATAAGTTAATATATTAGATTATTTAATTTCAGTAAATATATTAGATCATTTAATTTCAGTAGTTTTATTTCTTATTTATAAAATATAAAAAATCAAAAAGATCTCTTGCTGTCTTAAGACAAAAAGCATTTGAGTTTTACAGGTTTTATGTAAATCTGCCAGTTGTGTATATTGTATATTTGTGAATAAGTTATAATTCAATTAGTAATTAGATAGTTGATTTGAGTTATTATAATATTAATTAGAAAATTGTATAAAGAATAGTTAGAGTAGTTTATAGTTAGTTTTAGTTTATTTAGTAGTTTGTTTTAATTAGATTAGTGTATTAGTTTGTTTTATATAGTTAGTTAGATTAGTTAGTTTAGATTAGTTTTCTCTTTGGTTTTCTCAAGACCTTAGAGCGGCCAACAGAGCCGTTAAACTCGTCAGGGTGGTCCATTCCAAACGGCTTGGGTTATTTAGACAACCCCGGACCGGTTCCACTCTCCCAGTTGATGGACGGTCAATTTCGCCCGTCAACAACTTCTTAATGATATACACTAATGACCAATAATCAAGTGGTTTATACCATGTTTGACTTCAACACATGTATTCACATGGTTAGATTTGTACTATAGAGTGGTGGAGATGAAGACCCTGAATCTTTTCTCACAGATTCAGGTTGTGTTGGAGTATATTCAACTTGTATTGTTGCATAGATCCACATTGTATGTCTCATGGCTATGTTCAAATTTTAGTCTTTAACACATAGATCCACAGTGTATTTTTGGTGGCTATGTTCGTATTTGAGTCATAATGGCATGTATCCACGGTGTATGTTTGGTGGCCATGACATGTATTACTTGACATGGATCTTCGCATGTCGGAATTTATCCTTTGATTCATTTGTATTTTGAGTATGGGAATGCCGACCTCAGTGATGATATATTATTGTACTGTATTTCTTTGTTTATTGGCAGGTTTCCAATTGACTCTTCCTTGTTCCCTACACACACTCGACAAAGTATTTCAGCTATCACTCTGTTCTAACTTCATACTTTGGGGGTCTCTCTATTACATATAATTTTCGTCACCCTCATGGTCATTAATGATGTAAACCTATATGTTTCCTTCAGAAAGGTTAGTGGCCTGAATTCCTGAAGAAAGAAGGGAGAAGAACTTTTCCTGAGAGAAGAAGTTGTGTTTTCCTCTGTAAAAACCTTATTATGGAGGATTTTTGCAGGCTTCTCTACAGATAGGGTGTGGAAAATCATGATTTATGTAGGCTACACTATATCTAGGTCACATAATTTATGAAAGATGAAATATAGCCAGGTCGCGGCGGCCTTCGTGCATGGGACAAATGAGCATTTTCTTGATGCTTCTAAAAGGAGAAGCTTCTATGATGAGGTGGCCTTTGAATGGTTTGGATCTTACTCACTTTCATGATTTAGTGGGATCTTCCTAACCTCCTCACCTTAACCTCTTCAGCTTATAAAAGGAGAGGAGATCTCATGGAGAAAGTTAGCTTGAGTGGGTTGGAAATTCTTTGAGCTTGTTAGCTTGGCTAGATTGGCTTTGGGCTTTGCTTTGCCAAGATAGATTGTGAATAGATATCAGATCTATGGTCTCAGAATCCTTGGAGAAATAAGTGTGTGGGAAGCAAGGGATTGTTGGAAGGAACCTTACAACATCAAGGCATCTGGTTGTAATGTCGCATCCTATTATTAATATAATACAGTGGCATGTTTCTTTCCCATAGAATTATTTTTATTTTATTGCATAATTCCTTGATCATATGCATAGGTTGTCATTGAATATACTTCTACTGCCTTCACTTTGGTTGGTTTGTGTTTTACTGGAGAATCAATATTACAAGAGAACCAGAGGGAAATAGGAACAACAAAGATATAAGGAAGTGACATTTAAAGGTATGTCTATCGTCTTTTGTTTGGTAGTAAATTTGATGATTAGAGCCTAGGGAAAACACCATGTCCTGTCGTGTTTTTTTCTAGATCTAGGTGGATCTAGGGGGATAGAGTTGTGTCCACACTTAACGATTTACCTGATAACAAAATTGGCAACTCCACCGGGGAAACAAATGTTTTCCTAGTTTTCCTTGTTTTCTTGCTTTGATTTCTTGGCTTCTATTTTCTGAGTCACTGCGATATCCAGCCTGACTCCCTGACTGTTAAACTTTACTGGAAAACCTTCTTGATTTTTAATTTTTTCCATTTTTGTTTGATTTCTGCACCCTGCTTTGATGGACAATGAGTTGACTTGGGATTTCCACACCCTACCTATTTAGGATAGTGAGGAAACTCCGCACACTACCCTTTTCTGGCATGAGGAAATCAGAGATTTCCACACTGTGTTAGTCTACAGCCTACGAAAATTGTGAAAATTTTGATTTTTGATGGCTTTTTCCTTACCTAGACCTTGGATTTGTCTTTGGGATGAATTTTTCGGTTTGATTATGATCTGTTTACAGTCTTCTTGACAACTTTGAAACTTATTTTAGCCATATTTGCTTTGTTTTTTTTTGGAAGATTTAGTCTCTTGCTTTGAGTGTCTTTCAGTTACAAAGAACTGTCTTTTCTTTAGAATTGTTTGGTGAAAGAAATTATTTTTCTTTTATTAAATAATTCATGTTAAAAGAGAAAATTGTTTGGGTTGCTTTGTTTCATGTCAATTTTATATTGCTTTTAGCTATCTTTGAAACAAAAATTTATAATTTCTTGCTTTATACTAGATTGGGGGAATCCTTTTGCTCATTTATTGAAGATATTGATATTGATGAGTTTTAAAATTTTGGGACATTGGGCATATGGGAATGATAAATGTTTTCTCCATATTGTAGCATAGCTTTCATCGAAATGAAAAGATTGCATCTTCATATTTTTGCATAACTTTTGAGTGGGTTAAAATACCATATTGTTCATGCCATTTTCCTTTTAAGTAACAACAACCATAAAATAAAGCGCTTATAAAAATTTATTATACATTTTTATATTTTCTAGTAGCAAACCTACATTAGATTAGTTGTAGGGCTTTGGAATAGGTGTCAAAGATAACTTTCCAAAGCTGCAAACGGACATAGAATCTTGCGTTAGGGAGTGGTGAAATCCACTTGCTACATTTTGTCCTAGGAAGCCCTTCTCACACAAGGGTAAATCACGAGGTCACATTGAGACTGGCAGAGTTACTCAGCCTACTTTGTTGGTCTTGGTGTAGAGATTGCACGTATTATGGGGTTCGCTTGAAGGTATACCCAAAAGGGTGAGTGGAATCCTTTTGAGTTGATTTCAGGCAAGATACCCTGCCTTTGCGCGTGGATCGGACTGTCGACTGTTTCCCTAGGCATCGTTGTAGTACTTGGTAACCTTACTGGCCTATCTCTTTAGGGTATTTACACAAGGTGACTGTGGATGGGCAAGTCTTCACGGTACCTGGAATTGACATTGGCCAAACTCACTCGGGCTCCTTGGAGGGTATACCCACGTTTATGTGTGGGAGATTGCACCAGGGTGTACGCCCATTAGGCAGCTCATCAACGTAACTTTTCCACCCAGTTTATCTCAGACCCCTCTTACTTTGTTCCCGTGACATTGGATTTCATCACCAACTAATGTTCTCATTGTGAGAAGGCTTTGTTTGCTTGCTTTCTTACTAGATTTCTAGCATGTGTTGTTTGTTTTCCCTAGTGGACTCTAGATTGGATATTTCTTCCTAAAATGACCAATGAAAGAAACTCTGCTCCAGGGGAACCTTTTGTTTTTCCTTCTTACAGAAAAATTGGTCCTCCTCACATCACTACTTTGAGTCTTCCAGGTCTCATAATTGGATTACTGGTATGGTTGTTTTTCACTCAGGTAATCCCGAATGCATTAAGTCCTTTGGTCGTAATCACTTTCCCCCAAGAGAATCAACCTCATTTTGATCCTTCACCTTCTTTACCAGTAGGATCTTCCAAACCTTCTTCACTTGCAAGGTCTTCTCCCATTCATCTTCTTTGCCGAGTGAAATATTTGAAGCTAGTAATCCGGTGGATAAGAAGAAGAAGAAAACGAAGAATAAGAAGAAGATAAATAAGAAAGGGTCTAGACTTCCAACCACTGTCAGACGTGTTGGAAAGAAACCAATTACTGTTGATCATGTTAGTAGTATTGATGATGCCAAGAACACCCAAACAACCCATAAGCCCAAGTAACCTTGCAGGATTTGCAAGGGTATCCATCTTCTTAAGGATTTCCCTAGTCTATCCAAGGTTATGTAATCATGGTTTACACACCCTCGCCAACCCATGTCGTTAGCATATGAACAACATGTTGATGACCTCCCGTCAACTAGTCATGATATATTTGGGAAGAAGAAAATTAGAGCCATGTTCCCATGCATGTTATGCAAAGAGAGTCATCTAACTCACCTTTTCCCCCGTATGGACGAAGCATCAAAATTCAGGGAAGACATCACTGATTCATAGACTCAACTTCCAGTTGCTTATCGCAAGATTACTCTTGACCCACCTGTAGTTTATGGAACGTTCAATCTGATCCTTTCATCGGTCGATCTGATTGATCAAGTCGTCAATCTGGTCACGTCCTCAGTTGAACCAATTGAACAAGTGGTTGATCCAATCCCATCCTCAATCAATCTCGCTCTCCCGTTAGAGAGTGAAACCCAAGTGGTCGATCCATTTCCACCCGTTGACCCCATTCTCCCCTCGGAGAATGAAACCCAAGTGGTCGATATCATCTCTCCATCAGTCGATCCTACTGTCCCGCTCGGGAATAAATGCGATACTGCCCACATTTTTCTCATTGATACAGACTCTACCATGTCGAGTGGTATTCCTCCTTCCGAGGAACCCCCTCTAAGTAATGAGGCCATCTGTTTTGATTGGGGTGTACCAACTGGACGTCGTCTTCCCTCTCACATTCATTTCTAGATGACAATGCAGGTTTGCGGTTGAAACATTCCTCAGACATTGATAGATGAAGGTGTGTTCGTTAGCATGTTCTCCTCGCTTGTTTGGCAAGATTTGGGTTGTCCTCAACTTGCCTCGGTTATGCAGAATATGTTAGCTTTTAACAGAAGAACCAGTCAACCTTTAGGGACCCTTCCTTAGTTTTCTGTAACTTTGGGAGGGAAAACTGTCTTTATTGATGTCATGGTAGTCCAAGACCCCTTGTATTTTTCTTTACTCCTTGGGCGAGATTATTTCTATGCCATGAAAGCTATTGTGTCCACTCTCTTCCATGTGATATCTTTCCTGCACAATGGAAGAAATGTGACTATTGATCAACTTTCCTTCATTGGTATTGATTGGATTACCTCCCTTAGTGGTTCTTATATGCAGATGGTATCGCCCCCGCCACATGTTAATTATATGGCCTTGCTTCCCATGACTTCAACTTTCAATGATTTTGATCCATTCATTGACATGGTGATCTCTTCGATTGGGATTTTAGAGCCTTATCTCTTTACCCCTATCACGGCCCTCGACATGTATTCCTCCCAAAGTGGGTTTCTTTAATCAAGTGAAGATCTCTTGGAAGCCATGACCAAGTTTTGTCATTTTACATGGTGTCCTTCCGAAGAATTTTCTTCTTGGAAGACATGATCAAGAAGAGAGTCTTTGAGCATGGTTTTCTGATTTCAAGCTCGTTAAAAAATGAAACTAGCTTTGAGCATGATTTTCTTATGTCAAGCTCATTAAAAAATGAAACAAGTTACGAGGATAGTTTTTACGTCTCTATGGCAACCTAATTAAAAAATGAAACATAGATTACAAGCATAGTTCATGTTTATGTGTCAAGCTCATTAAAAAATGAAACAGAGGCCTAGGGATTGAACTTGGATTCTTGAGCATGGTTTTCTGATTTCAAGCTCATTAAAAAATGAAACCATCTTTGAGCACGGTTTTCTGATTTCAAGCTCATTAAAAAATGAAACCATTGTCGAGCATAATTTTCTGATATCAAGCTCATTAAAAAATGAAACCATCTTCGAGCATGATATTCTAATTTCAAGCTCGTTAAAAAATTAAACCAACTTCGAGCATGATTTTCTGATTTCAAGCTCGTTAAAAATGAAACCAATTATGAGGATACTTTTTCATGTCTCTGTGGAAACCTTGTTAAAAAATGACAGAGTTTATGATCATAGTTCCCGTTTCTCATGTCAATCTCATTAAAAATGAAACAATGATCTGGGGATTATACCCAGAGTCATGAGCATAGTTCTTCTCCTGTGTCAAGATCCTTAAAAAATGAAATAGTTTTCCCCCTCTCTATTTGAGTGAATTCCTTTGTCTAGTATTTGAAGATGCATTTCATTATCCTTTGTAGTTGGATGAAATGAAGCTTGGGGGCAATTTTCTTCTAGCCTCTGGACTTCATGCTGAAGTTAATCTGCTAGTTTATGAAACTGGGGGCTAAGTACCGACCATGCCTTTGTTATGTGTTGGGAAGTTCAAGCATAGTTTTCTATGGTTCAAGCTTGTGTAAAACTGAAACCACCTACCTCAATCATAGTTTCCTCTGGTTCAAGCTTATGTAAAAATGAAACCACTTAACTCAAGCATACTTTCCTCTAGTTCAATCTTTTGTAAAAAAGAAACCAGGTCCAAGCATAGTTTAGTTTAGTTTTTAAGCTTGTGTAAAAATAAAATCTATCCCACATAGTGGTATTTTGTTTTAAAGCTTGCATAAAAATGAAAACAATCCCAAGCTTAGTCTTTGTTATTTCTCATACTTGTAAATACATAAGAATAAGTTATCGAGCTTAGTCTTTGTTCTTTATCGTGCTCCTAAATCAATGTGAATGTAACCGAGTAAACTTTTATCACTTTTTCAGACTCGTAAAGGTTATACGAAAAAGGAACCCACTAGATTTCTCTTTAATCGCTTTTCAGACTCTTTAAATATGAAAAGATTATCGAGCGACCTTGTTCTTTTCATGCTCGTAGAAGTATTTTAAGAAAACATTTGGTGGGCGATAGTTTATCACTTTTTCGGTCCTATTGAACTATTTTATGAAAAAGGAACTGGGAGAGTTCTCTTTAAGTTTTTTTCAGAATCTCCAAATATGAAAATCCCCTGAGTTTTCTCTCTTTGGACTCACTAAACAAACATCGAAAGGCCCATATGGGACCGTAGTTTTATTTAATTGTTTTTCAGACTCTCTAAACATGAATAACCCATGATTTTTCTTTCTTTGGACTCGTAAAAAAAACATTGAAAGGCCCATATGGGACCGAACCATTCCTTCCTATGGTTCGTTAAACATACTTTGAGGGACTCATCCAAAGGATGAGCTTATATTACAAGCATATGTTATCCTCCTCAAGTTTTCATAAAAATAAAGAGGTACTCACTGGAAATGGTGGGGGGGGCATTGGGAAAGATATGTGTCTAAACTTGTATTCCATGGAAGAGTCGCTTTTAAACATGACACGCTTTCACTCGCTTTATGTCTAGGTTGGAAAATTCACTTATCTCTTGATCATACTCCTTTATAAGATTACAAATTGGTCTGTGATCCCTGTTGTTGAGTTAGTGTTTCCAAGACAGTTGTCGTGTCGTCAATATGTTCAAAGATAAGTTGAACCCTGAAAGCTTTCTATTGCGTCGGCCAATTCTACAGTCCTTAAGCCTTCTATTGTGTTGGCCATCCCTGAGTCAGTCCTGAATCACTTGTTACTCTGATCTACTTCAAATCTTATTACCCGTTTCGTGTCATTGATGGGGGATACATTAAGGCCCTCATGTGACGAGTCTTTTCCTATCAAATTCAACTCATTATCCAGAAATCAGACTTAGAAAAAAATTGTTACCTTGGAACGTGCATGCCTCAATGGAATGTCTCATCGCTTTAGACAATGGGTTTTCATTATTGACCCTTGATTGGGAGATTCTGCTGAGTATTCGAATTCATATCATTAATTGCATTTGTTGGATTGTACTAGAGTACCTTGGGAGTCATTGACATCAATGGTGATTTCCCTTACACTTGTTAACGGTATACACTAATGATCAATAATCAAGTGGTTTCTACCATGTTCGACTTCAGTACATGTATTCACATGGTTAGGTTCGTACTATAAAGTGGTGGAGATGAAGACCCTAAATCTTCTCACAGATTCAGGTTGTGTTGGAGTATGTTCATTTCGTATTGTTTCTTAGATCCACATTGTATGTCTAGTGGTTATGTTCAAATTTGAGTCTTTAACACATAGATCCACAGTCTATTTTTGGTGGCTATGTTCATATTTGTGTCATAATGGCATGGATCCATGGTGTATGTTTGGTGGCCATGACCTGTATTACTTGACATGGATCTTCGCTTGTCAAAATTTATGCTTTGATTCATTTGTATTCTGAGTATGGGAATGCCCACCTCAGTGATGATATATTATTGTATTGTATTCCTTTATTTCTTGGTAGGTTTCCGACCGACTCTTCCTTGTTCCCTACACACACTCGACAAGGTATTTCAACTATCACTATGTTCTAACTTCATACTTTGGGGGTCTCTCTATTACAAATAATTTTTGTCACCCTCATGGTTGTTAATGATGTAAACCTATATGTTTTCTTCAGAGAGGCTAGTGGCCTGAATTCCTGAAGAGAGAAGGGAGAAGAAATTTTCCTGAGAAAAGAAGTTGTGTTTTCCTCTATAAAAACCCTATTTTGGAGGATTTATGCAGGCTTCTCTATAGCTAGGGTGCGGAAATGCCTGATTTATGTAGGCTTCACTATATCTAGGTCACGTAATTTCTGCAGGATGCAATATAGCCAGGTCGTGGCGGCCTTTTTACATGGGAAAAATGAGCATTTTCTCGATGCTTCTAGAAGGAGAAACTTCTATGTTGAGGTGGCCTCCGAATGGTTTGGATCTTACTCTCTTTCATGATTTAGTGGGATCATCCTAACCTCCTCACCTTATCCTCTTCGTCTGATAAAAGGAGAGGATATCTCATTGAGAAAGTTAGCTTGATTGGGTTGGAAATTCTTTGAGCTTGTTAGCTTGGTTAGATTGGCTTTCAGCTTTACTTTGTCAAGATAGATTGTGAATAGCTATCAGATCTATGGTCTCAGAATCCTTGGAGAAATAAGTGTGTGGGAAGCAAAGGACTATTGTAAGGAACCTTACAACATCAAGGAACATGGTTGTAATGTTGCTTCCTATTATTAATATAATACAGTGGCATGTTTCTTTCCCATAGAATTATCTTTATTTTATTGCATAATTCCTTGATCATATGCATAGGTTGTCATTGAATATACTTCTACTGCCTTCACTTTGGTTGGTTTGTGTCTCACTGGAGGATCAGTATCACAAGAGAAACAGAGTGAAACAGAAACAACAAAGACATAAGGAAGCGACATTTAAAGGTATGTCTATCATCTTCTGTTCGATAGTAAATTTGATGATTAGTGACTACGGAAAACACCATGTCCTGTCGTGTTTTCTTCTAGATCTAGGTGGATCTAGGGGGGTCAATTTGTGTCTGCACTTAACGATTTACCTGATAACAAAATTGGTGACTCCACTAGGGAAACAAATGTTTTCCTAGTTTTCCTTGTTTTCTTGCTTTGATTTCTTGGCTTTTGTTTTCTCAATCATTGCGATATCCAGTTTGACTCCATGACTGTTAAATTTTACTAGAAAACCTTCTTGATTTTTAATTTTTTCCATTTTTGTTTGATTTCCGCACCCTGCTTTGAGGGACAATGCACTGACTTGGGATTTCCACACCCTACCTATTTAGAACAGTGCGGAAACTGTGCACCATACCCTGTTCTGTCCCGAGGAAATCAGATATTTCTGCACTGTGCTAGTCTACAGCCTAAAGAAATTGTGAAATTTTTTTCTTTTGATGGCTTTTTCCTTACCTAGACCTTGGATTTGGTTTTGGGCTGAATTTTTGGGTTTGATTATGATCTGTTTACAGTCTTCTTGACAACTTTGAAACTTCTTTTAGCCATCTTTTCTTTGTTTTATTTTGGAAAATTTAGTCTTTTCCTTTGAGTGTCTTTCAGTTACAAGCACTGTCTTTTCTTTAGAATTGTTTGGTGAAAGAACTTATTTTTCTTTTATTGAATAATTCATGTTAAAAGAGAAAATTGTTTGGGTTTCTTTGTTTCATGTCAATTTTATATTGCTTTTAGCTATCTTTGAAACAAAAATTTATAATTTCTTACTTTATATTAGATTGGGGGAATCCTTTTGCTCATTTATTAAAGATATTGATATTAATGAGTTTTAAAATTTTGGTACATTGGGCATATGGGAATGATAAATGTTTTCTCCTTCTTGTAGCATAGCTTTCATCGAAATGAAAAGATTTGATATTCATCTTTTTAACCCACTCGAAAGTTATCCATCTTCTTAAGGATTTCCCTATTCTATCCAAGGTTATAGAATCATGGTTTACACACCCTCGCCAACCCATGTCGTTAGCCTCTGAACAACATGTTGATGACCTCCCTTCAACTAGTCATGATATAGTTGGTAAGAAGAAAAGTAGAGCCAAGTTCTCGTGCATGTTATGCATAGAGAGTCATCTAACTCACCTTTTCCCCTGTATGGACGAAGCCTCGAAATTCCTAGAAGACATGATTGATTCACAGCCTCAACTTCCAGCTGCTTATCGCAAGATTACTCTTGACCCACCTATAGTTGATGGAATGATCAACCATTCATAAGTCTGTCCAATTGATCAATTCGTCAATCTGGTCACATCCTCAGTTGAACCAATTGAACAAGTGGTTGATCCGATCCCATCCTTGATCAATCCCGGTCTCTCGTTAGAGAGTGAAACCCAACTGGTCAATCCATTTCCAACAGTCAACCCCATTCTCCCCTTGGAGAATGAAACCCAAGTGGTCGATATGATCTTGCCATCATCCGATCCTACTCTCCCTCTAGGGAGTAAATGCGATACTGCCCATGTTTTTCTCATTGATACAGACTCTACCGTGCCAAGGGGTATTCATCCTTCTGTTGTATATCGCCTCTAGAGCTTGACCTTAACCCTAGACAGAAAAATGCTTAACATGGACACTGACTTCCTTTCAAATCTATCTAAACTAACACATGAGAAGGAAGGATGACAGAAGTACCTTAAATCGACGTTTGTCCCTGCACGCTCTGAGTTGCGCTCCAATCCTTTGCTCCTCACTGAGTTCTGTGGATAAAATGAGATACAACCGCTTCCTACTTTATTGATATTAGCTTGAAAACAGATCTATCAATTAATGATAAGTTCATGTAACATTAGACACGAACTAGAAAGAAACAGGCCAAGCGTGTCATATTGATGAGAATAACGACAGCAGTACTTACAATCGTAGATGCGAATGCGACAACTTCGTCAAGTCCCCTTCGTCTAACCCTTGCCCAAAAGCTCCACAACTTGGATAACAACAGCTTCACTAATCACTCTCCACTCTCCTTTGGCAGACTGTGACTTTCCTCCAAGGTCATAAGTTTCATATCTTCAATTCTTCCTCCCTTTCCACCATCATAGACTCTGTTTATATAGGTTAAGAGGAGCTTAACCTCTTGAGTTATCTTTAGAACAAGATGGGAACCTTCTACTTAGATCAGGGATCTCTTGATGAAACCAAGAATTCAAGCACAACTGCCTCCTAATCTCGAAAGATCCTCCTCTTATGCTCCTCAACGGGCTAACTGCTGCCTCAAATTAGGCAGCGCGCCCTTAGAAGGGGCATTATAGCATTGTAGCGCTCCCTAGTAGGCTTTAGGGGAGCACCAACGCTCTCAAGGTGAGCAGTGCTCCTTCAGAAGGGGCTAGGGAGAATTATAACGCTCCCTGAAGCATTATAGGGGAGCGCCAGCGCTCCTAGGGCTGCATTGGGGGAGCGCTCCTCCTCCAAACCTTGTTTTAAGACTTCCTTCAGGTGTCAAGAGTTTATTTTACTTCAGTAAACCAGTTCTCCTCCTTCAAATCAAGCATGTGAGATGTTATAAGTGCCTCCTTAGTGTCATTTGACATGGCAGTATGTCTGAACATCATTTGCGACACTTATGACCAACTTGCGACACTTGCGAAAGTTGTACGGAAGATTCGACACTTACGACAATTGAGAGGGACATGCGACACTTATCTAGCTGAGTAATTTTGACGTGTAACAGAATGCCCCCCAAAGTATGAAGTTAGAAGATGCCAACTGATAACTGAAATACTTTGTAGATGTTCAAGCAAGGGTATAGACTCGGAGAACCTAACAGAAGATGCACACAAACATCCAACAAGTATCAAAACATATTTCAAAACCCAAGGTAGGCATACCTATGCTTGGGTGATCAAGACTTAGCAGGTTATGGCTGCCATAAAATACACTGCAGATCCATAATTGTATTGACAAAAAGGTATAGCCACCGAAGATACAATATGGATCTATACTCTGATGACTCAGACTGATCATAGACACGAACAATACACAGTGGATCTACGAGATGATAAGGCATAGCCACGACCAATACAAAGTGGATCTATGTAATAGTGTATGTGTCATGTGTCCAATAGAAATTCCTTCGCAGCCTGGGCAAAGCATATATCAAGGTGATCGCTCAACCCAGGGTCTTCTTACCAATCCCAATATGGTACGAGTCCGACCATGTGAATATATGTCTTGATGTTGAACATGGCAGAAACCACTTGATTACCGGTCAATGGTGTGAACTATAAACAAGTGCGAGGGAGATCACCATTAATGTCAATGATTCCCAAGGTACCCTAGTACATTCCCGCGAATGTGAATTGATGAGATAAGGTCGAACATCCCTGGAATCATTCGATTAGGGGTCAATGATGTAAACCCACTGTCAAATGTGAGGAGGCCTGCCATTGAGGCATGCAGGTCCCAAAGTACTCACTGGTTTCTAAGCCTAGTTCCCAGATAATGTGTTGAGGTCGACAAGAATAGACTCGTCGAGGGAGGGCCTTGATGTATCCCCCATCAATGACACGAAACAGACATAGAGATGTAATTGGTAGATCAAATGGACATGGAATGACACAGGTTTTGAGGTAAGATACATGGGATGGTTGACTCTCGAGGTGGATACTTCCCTTGAACACTGAGGCACAACAACAAAACATGACATGGACCAAAACTATGCAATGGATACTGTGACTTACGTCGGGTGACCCAAAGGAGTGAAAGGAAATCAGAAGATTGGCTCGGTGCAGAGGTTCAACGGATTATGATATGTGCAAATGACAAAGTGTCGTGTTGAAGGGCGACTCTAAGAAGTGTTGGATGATGTTCTCAAGAGACTGCTTGGCTTGCTCCTTTCAATTTTTCCCCCATCTATATAGATGAGTACCTCTTTTTGATTTAATGAGCTCGAGGAGGATAACACATGCTCGATATAACTCACCTTCGGTAAGTTCCTCTTCCTTTATTTAACGAACTGGAAGAAGTGAGGGTTCAGTCCCATATGGGCCTGTCAATGTGTGCTTTAACGAGTCCAAAGACAGAAAACTCGAAGGTTTTTCGGGATTATAGAGTTTGGAAAAACACTTAAAAGAGAACTCTCT
>JZKD02S1717566.1:1238583-1251315 GCA_000966675.3 Picea glauca
ATTAGAGAAACCCAAAAATGACCATACCTTATAAAAAATGAAATTTCATAAATAACAATTGGTTTGAGAATTCATTTACCATTTCATTTTCAAGGATTTTTGGAGTAGTGGAGAATCTCAATTTGAAGCAAATCTTGTTTTTCTCGTTGCCAGAGCTATGATCGATCATTTCACTCACCATTTGAACCAGGTAGGTGTCCATCACTTTCTCTTTCAATTTCATGGTTTAAAATTAATTTTCATGGCATTATTAATTTAAAACACAAAGCCCTAGGTCGCCCCAATTTGAACCAAATCGGCCTCTTTGAAAATTAGTGGGAAAACGAGATTTATTTTGCAAAAACGTTCTAGGAATGGATGGTTAAGATGCCAACGCCCTAGAAGTCAATTAGATGGGTCATTTTTTAGCAAAAAATCCATGGGAAATCCCCCACACAAGCCCACAGACCCCCTAAGTCATTTTGCATTTTAAACATGTTTTTATCATTGTTTGGAAAATATTAAAGGGTGTGGTGGCCACAAAGACTGATTAGTTTCTTTTAGATGACATGGGCATTGTTTTTCATGTTTTAAATGGCTTTTGAAAATCACCGAATTTACAAAAACATGAGGAATAATGAAAATTTTGATTTTTTGTTTTATAGGTATCTTCGACAACCATGATTGAATGGAAAGAAAGGGAACATCAGATGGATGATCTAGCCACTCTACGGAGTCCTCAAACATGGGCCACTTTGTGAGCCTGTGGCTTGCTCAAGTTTTTCAAATTACAAAAAATGAAGAGAGAGGTGTTACTGCTTGAGCACATGATTAGCCTTTGGGATGTTGCGGAACAGGGATTCTGTATTGGCACACAACTCCTAACCATCGAGTTGGAGGATGTGTACTTTTTGACCGGCCTCTCGAAAAGAGGGGTCCCCATATCTTTCACTAGACAGAGAGCATTACCTGAGCAGGTGGACATGTATCTGGCACGCCATTGCATTCTAGGAGCACGGTTGGTAGGGGGCAGGATCCCTATCAAGGATATACAAGATATTCCTCTCCGGTCTATACTATTTTCTATCACAAGTGTGATCGGTAGCACTAGTGCTCATTTGGAATCAATATCATAGGTGGCCTATGGTGTTCAGTGTTTGGAACCGACACTATTCAACCGGAGTGCGGCGTTCCTTCGGAACGTGAAGGAACAGATATCACGGTGCAGGACTGGTCAGAAGCAGTTTGGCTATGGCTCATTTTTGGTCTCATTTTTCCTAGAGCGCATCCCTCAAATGCAGCCTCAGATAGCATTGGCAATATGGCCAGTGGACGAACCTCGGATGGAGAGGTGGACTAGTCTGTCTCCGAGGCTGGTTTCAGAGTCAGAGTTCCACTTCACTGGTGATTTCTTCGCCTAGTTGAGACGACAACACCTCTGGATAGAGGACTTCCCATATGCTGATGTAGACTTCCGTGGGAGCATGGAATTGATTGTGCCCATGGGGGAAGACTGGGATGAGTCAGGTAAGAGACTAAGCCATACCTTGCCTAGTTTCTTTGTTTTTTAAGTTTTTTATGTATATGTATTTTTTTTGGGTATGTAAAAGAGTTTTAATAGAAGTTTTGTTTTCAACATGTAGACAAGGGAGCAGTGCACTCGGATGATATACCAGTACTGGGGCATCGTGGAGGCGCCCCAGTTGCAATAGACCCAGCAGTACCAGCAGTGGGTCTCCGAGAGGTTGAGAGGAACCTCCAAGGCCTTACCATGGGTATCCCTCCTCTGCGGAGGGGGGAAATGCCTTTCCATCTGTAGCGGCACACTGTAGGAGTACCGAAGAATATCAATTCTCTGTTGAGGCATGTAGTGTGTGCAGTAGTATGTTACTCGCAGCACAACGCAGTGCAGGGAGATTAGAGTCTCTCCATGATTATGTTTTTGTATGCCTTGTCAGGCGACATTGTATGGGTTAACAGACCCAAAGTTTTTCTCTTCTACATACTTTTTGATGTAACACAAACATTTCAGTCACGCCATATATATATATATATATAGTTTCAAGTTTTTATGATGCCAATGATTTGTACATGATGATGTCTGTGAATGTGTTTTAATTTACATGTAATGTACAGTTTTGCTTTCCTTGAATCTTATATGTGGGCAAGATACCGATCCATGATATAGTTAGCTAATGAATCTGAAACACTATTAATCTCTCTTGGAATGTGTCTATATTCGATGTAATCGAACATTCGTTCGAGACGACGAACTTGCAAGTGTAGGCGTAGCAGGATAGGATTACAGATAGCGTAGATGTGGTTGAGTTGAAAAACCACCAGTTGGGAGTCAAAGTAAATAATGATGCCAGAGATACCTAGAGAAGAAGCTTGGGTCATCATTCAAATGATAGCATGGTATTCTGCCATATTGTTGATTGTTGGTCCTAAAAAAATGCCTCCTGAACTCATCACCTGGTCAAATTGGTAAATAACCCAAGCTGCTGAAGCAATGTTCTGGGTATGTCGGCTAGCGCCATCTACGAACCCAAAAAAGATAGGCAAGGAAGATGTCATCTGCGCATGAAAACACAAGCACAGTCATGAGTGGCAACGGTAAAGACTCGAGCATGCGAAAGAAATAGACACACCAAAACTAAAATACAATAATGTACAAGGTATAGATGCTAGGCGATCTAGGCATAGTACCTCTTAAGGTAAAGCCTATTTCGGGGCTCTCCTAATGAAATTCCATCATGATCAACTAATTCGTAGGCACCCTTTTGTAGGACACATTTCACGATGTATGGACCGTGCCACATGGGTTATAACTTTCCTGTCCCCAATTTACCATGAGCTTGGTCGTAAACAAGGACTAAGTCTCCTTCCATGAAAGTCCGAGGGTGGACAGATTTGTCATATTGACATTTAATTCATTTTTGATGTGCCTCATTGGCGAGAGCAGCATCGCGACGCATTTTGTCTAGTTTGGATAGGTACAAGAATCGTTCTTCTTCGGTGGGAGTATGAGGTAGGAGTTCTACTTTCAGTTTGAGTGATGGAATCTCACACTCGATCGGTAGGATGGCTTCAATGCCATAGACCAACTGGAAAGGAGTGAATCCAGTTGAATTTTTCACAGAGGTGCGATAGGCCCAGAGAGCGGAGAACAGTTGTAGATGCCACGATGTTTTGTTTTCCCCTACCATGCGTTGGATCATGGTTTTTAGGACTTTGTTGATAGCCTCAACTTTTCCATTCTCTTGTGGGTAGTAAGGGGATGAGTTTTCATGGAAAAAACCCAATTTGGCATGTAACTTGCTCATCATCTAGTTTTTGAAGTGTGCACCATGATCAGTGACAATGGCACGTGGTACACTGAAACGAGTTATGATGTGGTTGAAGAGGAAAAGAGCTATTTTTCGGCCATCATTCAGGAAGGTAGGCATAGCCTTAGCCCATTTGGTGAAGTAATCAACGGCGACGATGATGTAACCGTGCCCCTCGTCTGAGGTAGGCTTACACTGCATGAAATCAATGCCCCATTTGGCAAAGGGGTTGATGGCGATAATAGGGTGCAACATCATAGGTTGGGTGCGTGCCTTCTTGTTAAAGATTTGGTAGGGTGGGAATCTCTTGGCAGCCTTGATACAATCTTTGAAAATCGAGGGCCAAAAGTAGCCAACACGTAGGATTTTTTGGGCTGTGGCCATACTGGAAAGGTGACCGCCACATGCGCCAAGGTGACAATCGTTCAATACGCGTTCATCCTCCTCATGAATCAGACATCGCCAAAGGATGGTGTCGATACCACGGAGATACAAAGTGTCACCGAGGTTGATGTAACGGCGAGAGTGGTGACGAATGCGTCGATGCTCTTCACGAGAGATGTTGGGCTGAAAACATTGTGTTTGAAGGTAGAGGAGAATGTCTCAGTACCAAGGATCTGAGGTGCTAATGAGGAAGAGAGATTCATCGGGGAGAGAATCTCTAGGTTCGATTTTTTCATCGGCACGAGGGAGAGAACAGATGAGCTCGGCAAACACCAGGGATTTCTTGGCTTTCACCTTCGTAAACTCAAGATCGAATTCTTGAAGAATAACGATCCATTTCGAATATTTGCCCCCAAGTACTTGACGTGTCAGGACGTGGTACATGGGGTTGGAGTCTATGATTACCATGGTGGTGCGTAATAAGATGTAGTGGCGGAACCTTTGGACAGTGATGACGGCTACCAGAGCCAGTTTCTCAACATGCGAATATCTGAGTTTGGGTCCAGATAAACTCTTGCTCAAATAATAAACCACATGTTCTTCATCGTTGGAGTCTTCTTGGACTAACACTATTGCGATGGTGGAAGTGGAAGCGGCCAAGTAAAGGATATAATCCTTTGTATAGTCAGGGGGATGTAACAAGGGAGCATGGGTCAAAGCGTGCTTGAGAGCATCAAATGACCGTTGAGCTGCGTCATCCCAGATGAAAGGGACATTCTTTTGTAGTAACTGCATAAATCCTTTAGTGATCTTGACATAATTGCAGATGAAACGGCGAAGAAAGTTTGCTTTGCCTTGCAAACTTTGGAGTTGGGTTAAACTGGTGGGTGGAGGTAAGGCTAAGATGGCCTTGATCTTTAAGGGATCCACTCTAATCCCATATTTGGAGACAATGAAACCGAGGAGTCGACCGAATTCGACAGCAAAAATGCATTTGTGTGGGTTCAGGCGAATACGGTAGAACCTACATTGCAGAAAAATTGCGTGTAAATGATCAATGTGATCGGATCGATTTAATGAATGTGCGGGTAAATCATCGAGATACGATTCTGCTATATGTTTGATGTCATGAAAATCATACGACATGGCTCGCTGGAAGGTGGCTCCAGCATTTTTAAGGCCAAAAGGTAGCTTTCGATAGGCGAAATTTCCCCAAGGGCAGATGAAGGTTGTCTTGTGTTGATCTGTAGGCAAGATTTCAATCTGGTTGTATCCAGAAAAGCCATCCATGAAAGAAAATATTGCGCTTCCTGTGCAATTATCGATGATTTGGTCGATGAAGGGCGTAGGGTAGTTGTCCTTAGGACAAGCTTTGTTGAGATCTCTATAGTCAATGCAAACATGGATGGTCCCTTGTTTTTTAGAAACCGGAAAGAGGTTGGAGACCCATTCGGTTAAAGGGATAGGGTAGATAAAGCCAGATTGTAGAAGTTTTTCAACTTCTGCCTTTATAGCTGCAACTTTCTTGGGATGAATCGGGCGAAGCTTTTGCCGAACCGGTTTCACATTAGGGTAGGTTTTTATTTTGTGTATGACGATGGAAGGGTCGATTCCTAGCATTTCCTTGTAACTCCATGCGAAGACATCGCGGAACTCCTTGAATAAAGCAGTGTAAGAATCCACTTCATCAGGTGTGCAATTATCACCAAGGTTGATGTTTTCCACGACACCTTCTTTGGTTGAGATGTCAACCATGATCGTGGCAGAGATGTTACCCATGTTCCCCTTAGAGAGAGTCTCTTGTGTGAGGATAGGAGATTGCGGAGCTTCGGTAACATCGGGAGGGAAGACAGATCGTATGTCTTGAATTTCTTCCAATGGTAGAATAAACTAGGATCAGTGGTGGTTGTCATCCCAGGGCAGATCATCAATGCTAAGATTTTCCATGATAGATTCGTCCGAAGGAAAAATCTTGGAAATGTAATCAACGGTAGATGATAGGGAATCTAACCACGAGGGCACTAAATAAGTATCGGGTTCCACTGAATGTGAAGTGTTCGAAGAGGGAGAGGTAGATTGAATAGCTACATATGCAGCCTCGGCTAGGCTCAGAGGCATTGTGTCCCTAAGCACATCAAATTCCAAAGGACTAGGCACAACCCAAGGGTCAGATGATTCCAAGGATTGGTGAGGCATAGTCAAAATCATATTGACGACGGAAATATGATGTGTGGTAGGTGGAAGTGGTGTAGGGAAGGTACCCATGAGGCTATAATCTTTCAATAAGCCAACACCAACGCTTTCATATGTAACTGGGTGGTCTCTCAGAAAAGGAATGTTGTTGGTAGTAGGGATGCGAGCGTCGGGTGTGCAGAAATCAAGCTGATCGATGGTAACAATTTTGCCTTGATGAGGGAATTGTACACATCGAAACACCGACGAGGCGATGGTGGTCATCGCGTAAAACCAACTTCTTCCAAGTAGTAGGTTGTAATCGAGGGGTGCATAGACCACCTTGACGTCAATACTAACAATTTTTCCGCCTAGCTGAATGGCTAAGGATTGTAATAATCCGTGAGGATGAAAACCTCGTCCATCAAAGGCACGCAACATGGTAGCAGATTTGTTAAGAGCAGGTGATTTCAAACCTTTCCAACAGGCTAGAGACATGACACAGGTGGAGGCTCCCTCATCCAGGATAGTCCGGTGGATTTGTTGATTGTGAACAACCACATCGATTTGGAAAGCTAGTTGGTGGGAGAGTCACGGTTGATGATCATCCAGGTTAAACGTGAGTTATTTTGATGACTCAAGATCAAAAGCTCCGATATCGGCTAAGAGAATTCTATGCTGGTTGGGACAGTGTTGTAGAACTTCCAAGGCAGACATGGCACACGGATCTTGGGCCAAATCTTCTACAATATTGTAGTTTTGGGCAGCTCGTGAATTAGGATTGAATGTAAATTTCTGTATGGTGATCTTAGGACGGTGTAGGATGGAATCAAAATAAAGTTTCTCAATCTGGAGTGGCCCGGATGGAGGGCTAACAAATGGAGGATTGACGGAGGATGGTAACGGGTCTGATGTAGAACCGTTAGTGATCTTCGGCTTGTCAGGTTTAACTGGCATGTCATATGTCACAGAGTGAGTTGTTAGATTAACTCCGTTAAACATGTAAATGTGGGCACTTGTCAAGGCCTCATCATGAGGTTGGCTGGAACTGCCCCCTGGCATGGGGGTCTGTGCAACCAAAGATTGTTGCTGCAGGAAAGGCTAAGTGAGTACAGCAGGTTGTGAATTTCCCTTGAAAATTTTGGCTACTTCATCGCAATGTGGGCAGTCTTGAGTGTAATGATCATCACCACAAATGAGACATGGGAATTTCAGTTTCCATTGTGGTTGTCTTTCGACAGCAGGGGTTTGCGGTTGGGTCTTGGGTTGCTCATTGTTGTTGTTCTTCTTTGGTTTGTTTCTCTCTTTCTTCTTGCCCCCAAATTGTTGTGAAGGGGTTGATTGGACCGCATTCACATCAGAAACATGAGTTTGAGGTGGGGTAGAAGAGGGTGTATTCGAACTGGGGGTAGCCGTGGAAGCAGGCCGCTGGATTGTTCCAGTAGACTGGGTAGTATATTGAGTTTTGACGGAGCCAATAACTCCATCCGCATGCAAAGTAGTCGATGGTTTGGAACGATCATTAGAGGCATGGTTAGCATTCAGTATCAACTCGTACAGAGTACTGGATTGTTAATAGACTAAGTCTAAGTACTGAGCTCGGGCAATGGCTTCTTCCTCGGTGACTACGCCACCCATGGAAACATCACGAGCGATCTGGGGTAATAGTGATTTCCTGAACCATTCCGCTAACAATTGGTCAGGAATGACCACTTTGATTATCCTTCGTCATCGTCTCCATTCATGGATGTGATCGGAGATATGTATGGAAGTCGTCTGACGAAGAGAGGTTAATAGTTCAGTACCCATCTCGTATCAAATGGGTAGTTGAAAATGTGTGAGGAAGGACATGGCAAGGGAGTTGAAGTTGTGAAAAGATGTGCATGGTAATTCAATGTACCATTTTGCTGCAGAACCCGTAAGTGTTCGTTGGAAAAGACGCAAACAAATCGAATCGTCCATGAGGGATTTGGATGAACACCACAAATGGAAGGTCATCACGTGATTGTTGGGGTCTTCTCCAAACTTTCCATCGAATTTTGGGATATCAGAAGGAAGCTTTGCTGGAATAGCTGGCCAAACTGGAGAATGATAAATGGGATCATTCATTAACTAAGACAAGTCTGGAAGGTCCAGAGTGGCTAGAAAAGGTAGTTGTCGGTTAATCTGTGGGTAATGCTAGTGTGGCAGATGGACACTAGTGGGGCCCAATACTGGGTTATGTGGATAATTATAACTCATGGGCCATCTCATGTGAGGTTGGTTTTGACCAAGGTACATAGGATTTGAAGTGTTTTGAGAAGTGTTTGTGAGCGGAGGATAACCGGATGGGTTTTGTGGATTATAGGGTGGGTTTGGCATTTGTCCATAAGGGGGTTGTTGCGGAGTCTGCACATTTTGTCCTGTGGAGGCATGTGGGTTTTCTTGAAAAGGGACGCTCCATGGATTGGGTGCGGCGAACACATTTTTATAACCCTAAATTGCACTATCCCTGCTTACCTGGCATCAGGCCAACTCATTGCCCTTCATTGCCAAAGCCATGCTGAGAAGACTCTTCAAAAACCTCCTAAATTAAGTAACATGTGCCCTAACCTATCACTGGGTGCATTGGAACGCTGGCAGACCTTATACTGCACGCATTGGAACACTGGTTGGCCCACTACAGCCAGCGTTTACCTAACAAAGCAAAAAATCAGGAAAGTTTCCGACGGAACGAGAAGCTTTTGGGCAGTTAACTGGAACTCCCAGCCATGCATGGTCGAGAGTTCACCTAAAACCCTATCTCCTTCTATCCTATAAAAGAAGGGGTAGAGGTACTATTCAAAGGAGGAAAATCATAGCAAAGAAACTCTGCCAAATTGCCGAATCCATTTTGTCCCAACCCTTTAGCTTTTCCTCAAGCTATAGGAGAATTCAAGCAAAGCAGTTGGAGGACAAAGAAGAGGAGGAGCCCAGGATCAGGATCGAGAAATGGTGGCCGGTATCTATAATCATTGTAAGTTGATTCGTATTGAGATTAATAAAAAGATACTTTTCCCGTCCCGAATACATGAGTCTTATATGTCTTTATTTGATTTGTGTTTAATCTCTAACCCTCTAGTAGATCAATAGCATGCATGCGTAGTTCTGTCTTGATTGCAGGAAAGCTTTTTGGAAGGAGCAACAGAAGCAAGGGGATAAAAACTCAACGGAGGATCTACACCAACCGTCGATAAAAAGGTTAGTTGGTTCTTCCCATGTTTGCATGAGAAAAAGGGTTCTAGGTTTGGGGTAGAAGGTTAAAAGTTAATTCTTAAGGGTCATTATCTGCATGCAAGTTTAAGCCCTAGCTTGTTAGTCCGTAGGGTAGAATAACCCCACAACAGAATTGGCAACTCCATTGGGGATATTTACTCTTAGGGTTTCCGGATTTGGTTAAAGATCTTTTGGGTAGTTCAAAGAAGTTCAGTTTCTGTTTCTTTGTTTGTTTTGTTGTCTGTTAGGTCAAAAGCTAGCAGGGAACCTGGTTATCAATACCAGTTCTTCCTTGACTGTTGCTTGACATTTATTCTCGGGACACACAGAGGTACACACGGCCTGCAGAAGTTCTGCATGCGTGTAACCCGCGCCCTAACTGTCTACAGCACGCGTTTGCCCGCGTGCTGAAGTGGTTTCAGTAGTGTGTAGCCTTCAGGAAGCTTGAGAGGCAGTCTCCTCTTCCCTGTCAGAAGTTTACCTTCTTAGGGGGCTTTCTGGATCCTGTCTGGGTCTTGTAGGTTTATTGTCTTGTTTTTCAGTCTGCCTTGTTGTGTTGGTTTTTCTTTGCATTTGTTTTCTTTTTGCAAATTTTTTCTTTTCTATTGAAGTGATAGCATCTAAGCCTTTTAGAGACTCTGGTTGTCAATACCAGAGATCTTTTTCAGGTCTAGACTGCCTGTGTGTGGTTTTATATTGGCTTTTATACTGACCCACGGCCTGTTTAAGTCTAGCCCGCGGGTACCCATGCTCTGTTTTAGCTCAGCACGTGTTCGCACGCATGCTGTCTTGGTGACAGTCGCAGGTTGATTGGTATCTTTTCATCTTGGGTGGGGCAGTCATCCCCTCCTGTGGTGAAAAGAGCTCTTCTCAGGAGTATCGAGTCTGGAGCTGCATAGGAAGTAGGTTGGGGCATCTTATCCTTAGCCTGTGTTTGTTAGTTGATGTTTTGATAGAAAAGACAAAAAGAAAATTTATTTTTTTATGGTTTTTAGGCAAGTGTTAGAATCGGTGCTGTCTTAATTGCTTTTTCGTATTTTGTGCTCTGATTCTGTTTGCGATCTATGCTTTAAGACAGATTTTTCTTTTCATTCTCTTGGTTTTGTTCTTGTCAACATTTTTCCTTGTTGCGTTACTTTGCAATGAAATAAAAAAAAAATTCCTGTTTCATTTTCTTCTTGATTTGAAGATTGTGTTGTTGCATCAGTAGCTAGGAAAGAAGTCTTTTTGCATAAGTTTTTGCAGTGCATATCAAGTATAAGTAGCTCGCAGATCTGAGCGAAAGTATTTCATATTTACTGCATGAAATATTAGTAATTTTGAAAAGAAAAAGAAGTCTTTCGTTTTGAAAAGTTGTTGGTTTTGCATTTTAGTAAAAGTTTTTGTTTCCAAGCATTTTTTGTTCATTTTGCTTTGAGTCTTTTTACACACCATCAGTTTCACTTTCACGCCTTGTGACTTAAAAATCCCATTAAAAGCAATGCTAATTAAAATCAAGTAGACTTTTCTGTTTGTAGGGTGCATAAACTAGCTCAGGAATAGGGCCTTGGAATAGGTTGGAGAGTAAATTCTCCAAGGCCACCCAAACCAAACATTGGAGTCTGTCAATAGGGAGTGTAGAAGTCTAGTTACGGAAAGTTATTCAGGACCCCCCTCTGACACAGGGGCTAAACACGAGGTCACGTAAGGAAAGGTAGCGGAGATAACCCCTCCAAAGTTGGACCAAGCGTTGTGGAGAACACATATCGAGGATTTGTTAAGGCATTCCGTTGTTTGCATTTGCCACAGAGCTTCGTGGGTCTCGAATCCATTCAAGGTCTTCAGTTGTCTTTTGGGCCATCTACTCTCGATACCCTTGACACGTTTCGGGCTTGATACCCTGCTCATTGTGGTCTACCCGACTATCGACTGTACCCGCCTGATAGCTGTTCACGTGTTGGCAAACTAGTTGCCAATCTTTTCTAGGGACATACATAGGTGACTGCGGGGGTATACCGCGGTACCTAGGACGGACATCAAACCAAATCTTTGCAAAGTATACCCAGAGGGTGCTTTCATATTCAAGTTGCACTTGCACCGGTAAGTTGATCTAGTGTTGGTTGTTGTAACTATTCTTCCAACTAGTTTAGTGCTTGCTTGATCTATCTTCTAGGGGCTTTCTTTTAGGGTGTGTTGTTGTTTGTTCGTGTAGAATACCTTAGCGTGTCATGAATCTTCTCACACAATGGAGGATTCGGAGCTCCGCCGGTCACGAAGGCTTCTGGGCCTGCCGCCAGTTATACTGGAGCCACCTCCGCCACCTTTGAGGCAGAAGTTAGACCAACGAGGGTCTTTCGAAGCAATCGGGTTTCAAACCATTGAGCCCAAACAACTCCCGGAGGAATCAGCCGCCAATCTTGGATCAGTTGAAACCTTAAACGTTGATACTTGGCCAGACATTATTGTGCCAATTCAATTTTACGAACGCCTATCAGCGCCTAACCCAGTTATGGAACCAAACTCTACTACTTCAACTGGGATTTCTTCCATTCCCGTCATTGTTGTTACCACAGGAGAAGCTTCTCCTAACTTGCCTTTGTCGATGGTCTAGGCCACCATGGTCTTGGCCGCAACTACGTCGCACAGTGGACTGACCCCATCTATCGCGACGGCCACACCTCCTTACACACCTAGTGCGACCGGCCCTCCGTTTTCATACGGTATGCCTAGTTCAGGTACTAGTCCTGCACTCACTTCTTCCACATTACAGACTTTGGGTCTGGGGGCAGGGAGCTCTAACGCTCCTCTGCAAGGTCAACTTGGGGGCATTCCTGTCCCTTTCAATGCTTTTCCTTACGCTGGGGGTCATATCCCTCCTTCGTCCCCTTTGCTTAGTGGATTGCATCAGTAGTCCGTCGGGCCGCCTGCACACACGAGTCCACTTGGAGCCGGGATTCAAGGAACATCTGCGCAAACTCAGCCGGTAGGTTTGTCGCCGTTCGTTTGGAATGGGACGTTTGGTAATAACACTTTCACATCCACTATTTTCCCTTCAGGGGGCACACCCATTTTTGGATAGTCTACGCTGGCACAGGGTACTATTCCTGCGCTGGGGGAACATATACCAGGACCTTGGAACTCAGGACAAGGATCCGTTCCTTCATCTGGAATGTCGTTCTGGGGCAATTCTTTCCACAGTCAATGGAACCCCGGATAGACCTCTATGCCTATCCCCTCTGGACCGGCATGAGGTTTTCCTTCCCAAAGTCCTTCAAACACTATAAACACCCAACATCCTATGTCCTTCATGGGGAATCAACAAATGATGTCTCCTCGAATGCAAAACCCTTACACTAGTTAAGGCAATGGTTTCTACCAGAACCCGGGCCAGCAGCCAAACTTTTCCTGGCAACCTGGTGCCAGTCAAACTCCAGGACCCTTTTATCCCGGCTATCAGCAGTAGCCTAAACTTCCTTTCTTGGCAACGTTACACTTGCCATATTTAACACGGTTTTTGAATGATCCTATCTCTCACGATCCGCGTTGGCCTCCTATGCCGACGAAGTTGCCTTCGGACATCCCCAAGTTCGAGGCCAAGCCTAATGAAGATCCAGGTGATCACGTGACTACTTTCCACTTATGGTGTTCATCTAAC
>JZKD02S1717566.1:1255552-1284031 GCA_000966675.3 Picea glauca
GGGGCAACCTCCTTTTACCCCACTTAAATGTTCAAGTACAAGATGATTCAAAATGAAAATGTCTCCTTGGTATATATAGGAGACTAGGACATATAATTACAACTAATGGCCTAAATCCGACATAAATAAAATAACATTACTAATATAATATGCCCCAATTAAGGGGTAATGATCCAATATTAGGGCTTAACATTTGTTCTCGAAATGACCAATGACATAAACTCTGCTCCAGGGGAACCTTTTGTTTTTCCTTCTTACAGAAACATTGGTCCTCCTCACATCGCTACTTTGAGCCTTCCAAGTCTCACAATTGGATTAATGGTATGGTTGTTTTTGACTCAGGTAATGCCGAATGCAGCAAGTCCTTCGGTCATAATCACTTCCCCCCAAGAGCATAAACCTCATGTTGATCCTTCACCTTCTTTACCAGTAAGATCTTCCTCACCTTCTTCACTTGCAAGGTCTTCTTCCATTTCATCTTCTTCGCCAAGTGAAAGATTTGAAGCTAGTAATCCGGTGGATAAGAAGAAGAAGAAAAGGAAGAATAAGAAGAAGAAAAATAAGAAAGGGTCCACACATCCAACCACTTTTAGACGTGTTGGAAAGAAACCAATTACTGTTGATCATGCTGGGAGTGTTGATGATGCCAAGAACACCCAAACAAACCGTAAGCCCAAGTACCCTTGCAGGCTTTGCAAGGGTATCCATATTCTTAAGAATTGCCCTGCTCTATCCAAGGTTATAGAATCATGGTTTACACACCCTCTCCAACCCATGTCGTTAGCCTTTGAACAACATGTTGATGACCTCCTGTCAACTAGTCACGATATAGTTGGGAAGAAGAGAAGTAGAGCCAAGTTCCCATGCATGTTATGCAAAGAGAGTCATATAACTCACCTTTGCCCCTGTATGGAAGAAGCCTCAAAATTCTTGGAAGACATGACTGATTCACAGCCTCAACTTCCAATTGCTTATTGCAAGCTTACTCTTGACCCACCTGTAGTTGATGGAATGATCAATCTATCCCTTTCATCAGTCAGTCCGATTGATCAAGTTGTCAATCTGGTCACGTCCTCAGTTGAACCAGTTGAACAAGTGGTTGATCCGATCCCATCCTTGATCAATCCCACTCTCCTGTTAGAGAGTGAAACCCAAGTGGTCGATCCATTTCCACTCGTCGACACCATTCGCCCCTTGTAGAATGAAACCCAAGTGGTCGATATGATCTCGCCATCAGTCGATCCTACTCTCCCGCTCAGGAGTAAACACAATACTGCCCATGTTTTTCTCATTGATACATAATCTACCATGCCAAGGGGTATTCCTCCTTCTCCCACAGAACCCTCTCCAAGTAATGAGGCCATCCGTTTTGATTGGGGTGTTCTAACTGGATGTCGTCTTCCCTCTCACATTCCTTTCTAGATCACAGTGTAGGTTTGCCATCGGAACATTCCTCAGACATTGATAGATGAAGGTGTGTCTGTTAGCATGTTGTCCTCACTTGTTTGGCAAGATTTGTGTTGTCCTCAACTTACCTCGATTATGCAGAATGTGTTATCTTTTAACAAAAGAACTATTTAACCTTTAGGGACCCTTCCTCAGTTTCTTGTAACTTTGGGAGGGAAAATTGTCTTTATTGATGTCATGGTAGTCCAAGACGGTTTTTCTTTATTCCTTGGGCAAGATTATGTCTATGCCATGAAAGATATTGTGTCCACTCTCTTCTGTGTGATATCTTTCCCGTGCGATGGAAGAAAGGTGACTATTGATCAACGTTCCTTCATCAATCTTGATTGGATTACCTCCCTTAGTGGTTCTTGTATGCAGACGGTATCACCCCCACCACATGTTATTTATGTGGCATTGTCTCCCATGACTTTAGCTTTCGATGATTTGGATCCATTCGTTGACATGGTGATCTTTTCGATCGATATTTTAGAGCCTGATCTCTTTACCCCTATCGCGGCCCTCGACATGTATTCCTCCTAGAGTGGATTTCTTCCATCAAGTGAAGATCTCTTGGAAGCCATGACCGAGTTTTTTCATTTGACATGGTGTCCTTCGGGACCATTTTCATCTTGGAAGCCATGATCAAGAAGAGATTCTTTGAGCATGGTTTTCTGATTTCAAGCTCATTAAATAATGAAACTAGATTTGAGCATGATTTTTTGATTTCAAGCTCCTTAAAAAATGCAACCAATTAGGAGGATAGTTTTTGCATCTCTGTGGCAACCTCATTAAAAAATGAAACATAGATTACGAGCATAGTTCCTTTTTCTGTGTCAATCTTGTTAACAAATGACACAGAGGTCTAGGGATTGAATCTGGATTCTTGAGCATGGTTTTCTGATTTCAAGCTCATTAAAAAATGAAACCATCTTTGAGCATGGTTTTCTGATTTCAAGCTCATTAAAACATGAAACCACTGTTGAGCATAATTTTCTGATTTCAAGCTCGTTAAAAAATGAAACCATCTTTGAGCATGATTTTTTGATTTCAAGCTTGTTAAAAAATGAAACCAACTTCGAGCATGATTTTCTGATTTCAAGCTTGTTAAAAAATGAAAGCAGTTATGAGGATATTTTTTTGTGTCTCTGTGGAAACCTTGTTAAAAAATGAAACAGAGGTTATGATCATAGTTCCCGTTTCTCGTGTCAAGCTCGTTAAAAAATGAAACAGTGAATACCTAGAGTCAGGAGCATAGTTCTTCTCCTGTGTCAAGCTTGTTAAAAAATGAAATAGTTTTTCTCCCTCTTTCTTTGAGTCAAGTGCTTCGTCTAGTATTTGAAGCTTCATTTCATTATCCTTTGCAGTTGGATGAAATGAAGCTTGGGGGGCATTTTCTTCCATCCTTTGTACTTCATGTTGAATTTAAGCCGCTAGTTTATGAAACTAGGGGCTAAGTACCAACCATACCTTTGTTATGTGTTGGGATGTTCAAGCATAGTTTTCTATGGTTCAAGCATGTGTAAAAATTAAACCACCTACCTCAAGCATAGTTTCCTATGGTTCAAGCTTATGTAAAAATGAAACCACTTACCTCAAGCATACTTTCCTCTAGTTCAAGCTTTTGTAAAAATGAAACCAGGTGCAAGCATAGTTTTGTTTAGTTTTTAAGCTTGTGTAAAAATAAAATCTATCCCAAGCATAATGTTGTTTTGTTGTAAAGCTTGCGTAAAAATGAAAACAATCATGAGCTTAGTCTTTGTTCTTTCCCATACTCGTAAATACATAAGAATAAGTTACTGAGCTTAGTCTTTGTTCTTTCTCATGCTCCTAAATCAATGAGAATGTAATCGAGTAAACTTTTATCACTTTTTCGAACTCGTAAAGGTTATACGAAAAAGGAACCCACTGGATTTCCCTTTAATATCTTTTAAAACTCTCTAAATATGAAAAGATTTCCGAGTGACCTTGTTCTTTTTACAGTCGTAGAAGTATTTGAAGAAAACGTTTGATGGGCGATAGTTTATCACTTTTTCGGTCCTATCGAACTGTTTTATGAAAAAGGAACTGGGAGAGTTCTCTTTAAGTTTTTTTTAAAAATCTCTAAATATGAAAATCCACCAAGTTTTCTCTTTTTCGACTCGTTAAACAAACATCCAAAGGCCCATATGGGACCAAAGTTTTATTTAAGTGTTTTTCAGACTCTCTAAACATGAAAAACCCATGATTTTTCTTTCTTTGGACTCGTAAAACAAACAACAAAAGGCCCATATGGGACTGAACCATTCCTTCCTAGGGTTCGTTAAACATACTCCAAGGGACTCATCCAAAGGATGAGCTTACATTACAAGCATATGTTAAACATACGATTTACCCGATATCAAAATCGATGACTCCACTGGGGAAATGAATGTTTTCCTAGTTTTCCTAGTTTTTTTTCTTTGATTGCTTGGTTTCTATTTTATGAATCACTGCAATATCCATCTTGACTCCCTGACTATTAAACTTCACTGGAAAACCTTCTTGATTTTGAATCTTTTCCATTTTTGTTTGATTTCTGCACCCTGCTTTGAGGGACAATGTGTCGACTTGGGATTTTCGCACCCTACCTGTTTAGAACAATGCGGAAACTCCGCACCCTACCCTTTTCTAGCCTAAGGAAATCAGAGATTTCCTCACTGTGTTAGTCTATAGCCTATGGAAATTGTGAAAATTTTGATTTTTGATGGATTTTTCCTTACCTAGACCTTGGATTTGGTTTTGGGCTGAATTTTTGGGTTTGATTATGATCCGTTTATAGTCTTCTTGATAGCTTTGAAACTTCTTTTAGCCATATTTGCTTTGTTTTATTTTGCAAGATTTAGTCTCTTGCTTTGAGTGTCTTTCAGTTACAAAGCACTGTCTTTTCTTTAGAATTGTTTGGTGAAAGAACTTATTTTTCTTTTATTGAATAATTCATGTTAAAAGAGAAAATTGTTTGGGTTTCTTTGTTTCATGTCAATTTGCTATTTATTTTAGCTATCTTTGAAACAAAAATTTATAATTTCTTGCTTTATATTAGATTGGGGGAATCCTTTTGCTCATTTATTAAAATTTTGGGACATTGGGCATATGGGAATGATAAATGTTTTCTCCTTCTTGTATCATAGCTTTCATCGAAATGAAAAGATTGCATCTTCATATTTTTGCATAACTTTCGAGTCGGAAGCCCTTCTCACACAAGGGTCAATCACGAGGTCGCATTGAGACTGACAGAGTTACTCGCCCTGCTTTGTTGGTCTTGGTGTGGAGATTATGTGGATTATGGGGGTCACTTGAAGGTATACCCACAAGGATGAGTGGAAGCCTTTTGAGTTGATTTTGGGCTAGATACCCTGCCTTTGCACGTGGATCAGACTGTCAACTATTTCCCTAGGCATCATTGTAGTAGTTGGTAACCTTAGTGGCCTACCTCTTTAGGGTCTTTACACAAGGTGACTGTGGAGGGGCAAGTCCTCATGGTACCTGGAATTGACGTTGGCCAAAATCACTCGGGCTCATTGGAGGGTATACCCACATTTATGTGTGGGAGATTGAACTAGGGTGTAAGTCCATTAAGCAGGTTGTCAACGTAACTTTTCCACCCACTCTATATCAACCCCTTCTTACTTTGTTCTCGTGACATTGGATTTCATCACCAACTAGTGTGCTCATTGTGAGAAGGCTTTGTTTCCTTGCTTTCTTACTAGATTTCTAGAGTGTGTCATTTGTTTTCCCTAGTGGACTCTATATTGGATATTTGTTCCCAAAATGACCAATGATAGAAACTCTTCTCTGGGGGAACCTTTTTTTTTTCCTTCTTACGGAAACATTGGTCCTCCTCACATCACTACTTTGAGCCTTCCAGGTCTCATAATTGGATTACTAGTATGGTTTTTTTCCACTCAGGTAATCCCGAATGCAGTAAGTGCTTCGGTCCTAATGACTTCCCCCAAAGAGCATCAACCTCATGTTGATCCTTCACCTTCTTTACTAGTAAGATATTCCTCACCTTCTTCACTTGCAAGGTCTTCCTCCATTTCATCTTTTTCGCCGAGTGAAATATTTGAATATAGTAATCTGGTGGATAAGAAGAAGAATAAAAGGAAGAATAAGAAGAAGAAAAATAAGAAAGGGTCCACACTTCCAACCACTGTCAGACATGTTGGAAAGAAACCAATTACTGTTGATCGTGCTGGGACTGTTGATGATGCCAAGAACACCCAAACAACCTGTAAGCCCAAGTACCCTTGTAGGATTTGCAAGGGTATCCATATTCTTAAGGATTTCCCTGGTCTATCCAAGGTTATAGAAGCATGTTTTACACACCCTCGCCAACTCATGTCGTTAGCCTATGAACAACATGTTGATGAGATCCCATCAACTAGTCACGATATAGTCGGGAAGAAGAAAAGTAGAGCCAAGTTCCCATGCATGTTATGCAAAGAGAGTCATCTAACTCACCTTTTCCCCTTTATGGATGAAGCCTCAAAATTTCTGGAAGACATGACTATTTCACAGCCTCAACTTCAAGTTTCTTATCGCAAGCTTACTCTTGACCCACCTGTAGTTCATGGAATGATCAATCTATCCCTTTCATCGGTCAGTCCAATTGATCAAGTCATCAATCTGGTCATGTCCTCAGTTGAACTAGTTGACCAAGTGGTTGATCCTGTCCCATCCTTGATCAATCCCCCTCTCTCGTTAGAGAGTGAAACCAAAATGGTCGATCCATTTCCAGTCATCGACCCCATTCTCCCCTTGGTGAATGAAACCCAAGTGGTCGATATGATCTCGCCATCGCTCGATCCTACTCTCCCACTCAGGAGTAAACCTGATATTTCCCATGTTTTTCTCATTGATACGAACTCTACCATGCCGAGGGGTATTCCTCCTTCTCCCGTGGAACCTCCTCCAAGTAATGAGGCCATCAATTTTGATTGGGGTGTGCTAACTGGACGTCGTATTCCCTCTCACATTCCTTTCTATATCGTAATGTAGTTTTGTAGTCAGAACGTTCCTCAGACGTTGATAGATGAAGGTGTGTTCGTTAGCATGTTGGCCTCACTTGCTTGGAAAGCTTTGGGTTGTCCTCAACTTGCCTCGGTTATGCAGAATCTGTTATCTTTTAACAAAAAAACCAGTCAACCTTTAGGGACCTGATGCATGCGTGACACCTCTGCCTCGACAAAGGCCTCACCCACTCATAGGATCGTTCAAATATACCTTTTGAGCTGAAGTGACTCCTTAGATCCCCAAATGGAATCCCTATTAAAATCACGATCCACAGGTCCTTCTTCACCCGCACAGCCTTTTGCACATGAAGCTCACTTTTTCCCCGATGACAATTTTGGGTTTCAGGGTTTCGTAATCCCCATTGTCGAGAGTCTCTGTCCTCTCATACTCCCAATCTCTGATTCTCTGATGCGCCCCCTTATGCGCTAGTCCTCCTGGCTAGATTTCTGGTCCATGTGACTGCTTCTCCCATAAGACCGCAACCTTACCTTCCTATCGGGGTTCTGGTCTTTGCAGTGCCGAAATGCGTGAGCTTCTTGTCACCGGGATTCCTGATTCTCCGATCCCTGATATGCTCCCTTTTTACTTTAGCCCCTTCTGGCTATACCAAGGTCCACATGACCATCTTTCACACGACCACAGTCATATACTCCTGTTAGGACTTCAGGATTTTTAATGCCACGATGCACATGTCTTTTGGACTTGCGAAATGCCAATCCCCGATGTGTCGATCCTCTAATGGACTCACGGCCTTGACCATTCAATGCTCCTTTTACCCCATCGGCATTCCGGACTTTGAGAAACCGAAATGCATGAACACTTCGCTCCCGAGATCTCTGATATCCTGATTCCCAATTAGCCGATGAACAACCTCCTGTCGAGATCTTCCCCTGATGGCATCAATTCACTGCCATGCATCCTTCCCTTAGATGGATGGTCCCGATCACCTCTCATGTTTTTGAGACTTTTGATGTCCTGACTCTTTCGACCTCGAGAACTCTGATTTCCCAAGCACCGATATCCTGATGTCTAGTGCCCGGATCTCTAGAATGGATGATCGCATGACACACGTCCTCTCTCAGATGGACGGACTAGATTCATGTCGGGGTTTTCATGATGGACTTACCCGATATCCTATCCACGGGAATGTCGATATGCCAATTCCTGACACCTCGATATCCCGATATGTGTTGGGACTTCCTTCGGGACTTTTCTTATTATGTTCATGAGGTTAACTCCCTAGAAACTCTCTGTAGATCCGACGGCTGTTGGGTATCTGATCAAGATCTGATGGTCCAGATCCATTCTTCCCCAGTGCACTCCTTGGACATGAAAACCAACGGTCCAAATCTCCTTCTCATGCCAATCTGACAATTCCTGTGCTCTCTCCTAAGCTTGCGCACTCCTTCTTCCCAACCTTGGGAGAATTTCCAAGGATCTCAAAGGCCTCGACCTTTGTCTCCCTTCCTTTGCAGGCTCTTCAACTCTGAGCTCCTCACCTGCACGTGTAAAAATGCTACCCCTCCTGAGCTTCTATTCTTGATTCCTCAAGGTATTCTCTGACTTTTGCACTCCTTGCAGAGTCTTCTCATGCACACACTGGTGCTATCTATCCTGAGCTTCTGCAAACACTCAGACCCCTAAGGGATTTATCCTTCTTCCTTCTCTCCCACAAATAGAGAATACCTGGATGCCCACTTACTCAATTCCCACTTGGCAGAGTTTCTTCTCACAAAATGTTTAACAGTTCTGTCCTCTGTGCACTCCTTGCACCTACTCAATGCCCACTTGGCAGAGCTCTTAGAATCCTTAGTGATTCTAGTCCTTCTTTCTGAACTCATAGCAGAGTTCTTCCTCAACACCCTATGCCTATGCTCGATGCCCACTTGGCAGAGCTTCATAGAACTCACATCAAAGTTTTTTCTGTAACTTTGTCTCTCCTACACAGCCTTTCCTCCAAGGTATTCAACAAACTTGAGGTCTTCCTCCTGAGCTGTTGACTTCAGTTCTTGTGCCGCAACACGTCTTTGTCTGAACCTACAGTATTCAGAAGTGCATCCTCTATGCATGGCTATCAGAACCTGTAGTGTTCTGTCACACCCTCCTAGTGTGAAGCCTCAAATACCTCCACCTGAAATCAAACACACTCCCTGCAAATGCTTAAACATACATACATTCACAGCATATGAAAGAACACACCAAGGCATCCACATAATACAAAAAATATGCAGGAAAAACTGCTTCCAGTTTATATTAAATAAAAATGCCTCTTTACAAGGGTGTTCTTGAGCATAGCCTGTAACAAGCTCTCGGCTCTTCTCTTCTACTCTCTACTTATCTACCTCCACTTACTCAAAATGAGATCTGAAATCTCTTTTTACCTGAGGGCGCTCTTCGAGTGCTTCCCTCCAGATTCACCTACCCTATTCAATTACAATAAATGGCTATCTAGTCTAGCATTTGGATCTAGATCTCAGCCTTACAAAACATTAAAGGCCAATCTTATCTACAGCCTGCACAAAGGCATGACTTCCCAACTCAACAAATTAAACATTCAATTTACATTCAATTTCAAATTTGAATGAGGTTGCGCCTCCCTCTCAGCTTTGAATGCATGCGTGCTGACGTGGCTGGCTGGCTGGCTGGCGTGGAGAGATGCTCCTGCATCATACTCCTCAGCTGCAAAATTCATGAGCTCTTGCTCATGAGCTTCCCCTCTAAGTTGTTGGAAATCCTCCTGGATCCCAAACAAATCTCTAGAGCTTTCCATCTCCTCCATTCTGCTGTTGTTGCTGCTTCTGCTGTTGTTGCTTCTTTTCTACCCAGCTTCTCCCTACTGGTAGTCTCTGCTAACCTCAACATCAACCTTCTGATGTCTTCTATCACCTCATCCAGCTGCTCCCATGGCTGGTTCTTCTCATGCAGTCTCCTCAGCTGCAAAAATTTTTGGCACATGGGCAGATCACCATGATCTCCCATGCCTTCTTCATCTTCCAAATTCACTAGTTGGATGTGCATGCTCTGAACTTTGACCCTTTCTTCCAGGGCTTCAATCTACTCCCACAAATTAGAAAAGCAATTGTTGTCTGCCTCTTCTTCTCCTGCTGCTGCAAACTCCCACATTGCAGTGTTTTCAGCTTCACTGCTGAAAATATCAAGCCATTCCTCCAAATTCTCATCATCCTCTTCTACTTCTTCCACTGTCAGCTTCAGTGCTACAACGTCTTTCTTTTCAGCTCCCTGGCTGAAATCATTGAGTGGTTCCTCAAAATGCTCATTTTCTTCTCCTTCTTTTGCTTGGGTAGTCTTCACCATCTTCACCAATTCTTCTTAGACAGTCATAGCCGACTGTTCCTCTGTTGTTGTTGCTGCACTAACAACACAGACTTCCACCTCCTCTCGAGCAAATGGTAGGAATATCTGAATTCCCCCAATCATCATACGACTTCTCAAGTCTTCCTCCTCTTCTGCCAGCTGCACTTGCTGATCCAATTCCGAGCTCACTTGCTCTGTCAGCTCCTCTGGCTGGTTCTGACTCACTTTTGAGTTCATGAGACCCTCAAATAGTCTCATCTGCTTATCCCTGCCCACCTGGAAATATGGGATCTATTCACTGCTTCCCTGGCAGACTATGAGATCAACTGACCCCATCTTCATCAGCACTCCTTGCTGAATTGAACTCACCTCCGAGTCCATGAGACTTTCAGACAGTCTCAAATGCTCATCTCTGCCCTCTTGGTAGTCCAAGATTCTTCCTCTACCCTCCTGGCAGTCTTTGAGATCCCGCAGCGACCTCATATCATTTCCCAGCTGGCAATGCAAATTTCCCTGGCTGTCCTCCTAACAATCCGTGAGATCTTTAGCTGACCTCATCTCTATTCCCTTGCCCATCTGGCAATCTGGAAACCTTCCGCTGCCCTCCTGACATTCTGTGAGATATCGCAATGATCTCAATCCATTGCCCTCTTGGCAATTTGAAATTCCTCGACTGTCCTCATGACAGTCTCTGAGATCCCATAGTGATCTCGGCTCTTTTCCCTCCTGGAAAAATGGAATTTCTTCTCTGCCCTCCTGGAAGTTCTTGAGATCATCAGACGATCCCAATCAATTCTCTTCACTGAGAACTTCCCCAGTCTCTGGTTCACATACCTAAACCATCTCTTCTTCTGTGGCTTTGAGGTTTTGAGCTTCTTGTCACCAGGATTCCCGATTCTTTGATCCCTGATATGCTCCCTTTTTACTTTAGCCCCTTCCGGCTATACCAAGGTCCACGTGACCATCTTTCATACGACCACAGTCATATACTCCTGTCAGGACTTTGGGATTTTCAATGCCACGATGCACATGTCCTTTGGACTCGCGAAATGCCGATCCTCCAATGGGATCATGGCCTTGACCATTCAATGCTCCTTTTACCCCATCGACATTACGGACTTCATGAAACCAAAATGCACGAACACTTCACTCCCGGGATCTCTGATATCCTGATTCTCGATTAGCCGATGAACAACCTCCTATCGGGATCTTCCCCTGATGGAATCGATTTGCTGCCACGCGTCCTTCCCTCAGACAGATGGTCCTGATCACCTCTTGCATTTTCAAGACTTCTGATGTCCCGACTCTTTTGACCTCCAGAATTCTGATTTCCTGAGCACCGATATCCCAGTGTCTAGTGCCCGGATCTCCGGAATGGACGATCGTGTGACACGCGTCCTCTCTCAGACGAATGGCCTAGATTCAAGTTGGGGTTTTTAGGATGGACTTACCTGATCTCCTGTCCATGGGAATGTCGATATGTCGATTCCTGACACCTCGATATCCTGATATGTGTCAGGACTTCCTTCAGGACTTTTCTTTTTCTGTTCACGAGGTTAACTCCCTCGCAACTCTCTGCAGATCCGACGACTGTCAGGTATCTGATCAAGATCTGATGGTCTAGATCTGTTCTTCCCCAGTGCGCTCCCTAGACATGAAAACCAACGGTCCAGATCTCCTTCTTTCACTGATCCGATGGCTGTTGTGCTCTCTCCTAAGCTTGCGCACTCCTTCTTCCCAACCTTGGGATAATTTCCAAATATCTCAAAGGCCTCGACCTTTGTCTCCCTTCCTCTGTGGTCTCTTCAACTCTGAGCTCCTCGCCTGTGCATGTAAAAACGCTACCCCTCCTGAGCTTCTATTCCCGATTCCTCAAGGGATTCTCTGACTCCTGCACTCCTTGTAGAGTCTTCTCATGCACATGCTGGTGCTATTTATCCTGAGCTTTTGCAAACACTCAGACCCCTAAGGGATTTTATCCTTATTCCTTCTCTCCCACAAATGGAGAATACCTGGATGTCCACTTAATCAATGCCCACTTGGCAGAGTTTCTTCTCATAGAACGTTCAATAGTTCTGTCCTCTGTGCACTCCTTTCACCTACTTAATTCCACTTCGCAGAGCTCTCAGAATCCTCAGTGATTCTAGTTATTCGTTCTGAACTCACAGCATAGTTCTTCCTCAACACCCTGTGCCTATGCTCGATGCCCACTTGGCAGAGCTTCACAGAACTCACATCAAAGTTCTGTCTGCAACTGTGTCTCTCCTACACAGCCTTGCCTCGAAGGTATTCAACAACCTTGAGGTCTTCCTCCTGAGCTGTTGACTTAAGTTCTTGTGCTGCAGCATGTCTTTGTCTGAACCCACAGTATTCAGAAGTGCATCCTCTGTGCACGACTATCAGAACCCATAGCGTTCTGTCACACCCTCCTCGTGTGAAGCCTCAAAGACCTCCACCTGAAATCAAACACACTCCCTGCAAATTCTTAAACATACATACACTCACAACATATGAAAGAACACACCAAGGCATCCACATAATACAGAAAATATGTAGGAAAAACTGCTTCTGGTTTATATTAAATAAAAATGCCTCTTTACAAGGGTGTTCCCAAGCATGGCCTATAACAAGGTCTCGGAGCTTCTCTTCTGCTCTCTACTCATCTACCTCCACTTACTCAAAATGAGATCTAAAATCTCTTTTTACCTAAGGGGGCTCTTCGAGCGCTTCTCTCCAGATTCACCTACCCTATTCAATTACAATATATGGTTATCTAGTCCAGCATCTGGATCTAGATCTCAACCTTACAAAACATTAAAGGCCGATCTTATCTACATCCTGCACAAAGGCACAGCTTCCCATCTCAACAACTTAAACACTAAATTTACATTGAATTTCAAATTTAAATGAGGCTGCGCCTCCCTTTCATCTTTGAATGCATGCGCACTGATGTTGTTGGATGGCTAGCTGGCTAGCGTGGAGAGATGCTCCTGTATTAGGACCCTTCCTCAGTTTCGTATAACTTTGGGAGGGAAAACTGTCTTTATTGATGTCATGGTAGTCCAATACCCCTTGGATTTTTCTTTACTCCTTGGTCAAGATTATGTCTATGCCATGAAAGATATTGTGTCCACTCTCTTCCATGTGATAGCTTTCCCGCATGATGAAATAAAGGTGACTATTGATCAACTTTCCTTCATCAGTCTTGATTGGATTACCTCCCTTAGTGGTTCTTATATGCAGACGGTATTGCCCCCACCACATGTTAATTACGTGGCATTTTCTTCCATGACTTCATCTTTCGATGATTTGGATCCAGTAGTTGACATGGTGATCTCTTCGATTGGGATTTTAGAGCCTAATCTCTTTACCCCTATCATGGCCCTTGACATGTATTCCTCCCTGAGTGGGTTTCTTCCATCAAGTGAAGATCTCTTGGAAGCCATGAATGATTTTTGTCCTTTGACATGCTGTCCTTCTGGAAAATTTTCCTCTTAGAAGCCATGATCAAGAAGAGAGTCTTTGAGCATGGTTTTCTGATTTCAGGCTTGTTAAAAAATGAAACCAACTTTGAGCATGATTTTCTGATTTCAAGCTCGTTAAAAAATGAAACCAGTTATGAGGATAGTTTTTGCATCTCTGTGGAAACCCCATTAAAAAATGAAACAGAGCTTACGAGCATAGTTCCTCTTTCTGTGTCAAACTCATTAAAAAATGAAACAAAGGTCTAGGGATTGAACCTGGATTCTTGAGCATGGTTTTCTAATTTCAACTTCATTAAAAAATGAAACTAGCTTTGAGCATGGTTTTCTGATTTCAAGCTCATTAAAAAATGAAACCATTGTCGAGCATAATTTTCTGATTTCTATCTCGTTAAAAAATGAAACCATCTTAGAGCAAGATTTTTTGATTTCAAGTTCATTAAAAAATGAAACCAACTTCGAGCATGATTTTCTGATTTCAAGCTCGTTAAACAATGAAACCAATTATGAGGATATTGTTTTGTATCTCTGTGGAAACCTTGTTAAAAAATGAAACAGAGATTATGAACACAATTCTCATTTCTCATGTCAAGCTCGTTAAAAAATGAAACAGTGATTTGGGGATTATACCTAGAGTCACGAGCATAGTTCTTCTCCTGTGTCAAGCTCGTTAAAAAATGAAATAGTTTTTCCCCTCTCTGTTTGAGTCAAGTCCTTCATCTAGTATTTGAAGCTTCATTTCATTATCCTTTACAGTTGGATGAAACGAATCTTGGGGGGCATTTTCTTTCAACCTATGGACTTCATACTAAAGTTAAGCTGCTAGTTTCTTAAACTGGGGGCTATGTACCGACCATACCTTTTTTATGTGTTGGGAAGTTCAAGCATAGTTTTCTATGGTTCAAGCTTGTGTAAAAATGAAACCACCTACCTCAATCATAGTTTCCTCTAGTTCAATCTTATCTAAAAATGAAACCACTTACCTCAAGCATAGTTTCCTCTAGTTCAAGCTTTTGTAAAAATGAAACCAGGTCCAAGCATAGTTTTGTTTAGTTTTTAATATTTTGTAAAAATAAAATCTATCCCAAGCATAGTTTTGTTTTGTTTTAAAGCTTGCATAAAAATGAAAACAATCCCAAGCTTAGTCTTTGTTCTTTCTCATACTCGTAAATACATGAGAATAAGTTACTGAGCTTAGTCTTTGTACTTTCTCGTGCTCCTAAATAAATGAGAATGTAACCGAGTAAACTTTTATCACTTTTTCAGACTCGTAAAGGTTATACGAAAAATGAACCCACTGGAGTTCCCTTTAATCTATTTTCAGACTCCAAAATATGAAAATATTGCCAAGTGACCTTGTTCTTTTCATGCTCATAGAATTGTTTGAAGAAAATGTTTGATGGGTGATAGTTTGTCGCTTTTTCGGTTGTATTAAACTATTTTATGAAAAAGGAACTGGGAGAGTTCTCTTTAAGTGTTTTCCAGAATATCCAAATATGAAAATCCCCCGATTTTTCTCTCTTTGGACTCATTAAACAAACATCGAAAGGCCCATATGGGACCAGAGTTTTCTTTAAGTGTTTTTCAGACTCTGTAAACATGAAAAACCCATGATTTTTCTTTCTTTGGACTCGCAAAACCAACATCGAAAGGCCCATATGGGACCGAACCATTCCTTCCTAGGGTTTGTTAAACATACTCCAAGGGACTCATCCAAAGGATGAGCTTACATTACAAGCATATGTTATCCTCCTCAAGCTTGCGTAAAAATAAAGAGGTACTCACCAGAAATGGTGGGGGGGGAATTAGGAAAGAAATGTGTCTAAACCTGTATTCCATGGAAAAGTCTCTTTTAAACATGACACCCTTTCACTCACTTTATGTCTAGGTTGGAAAATTCTCTTATCTCTTGACCATACTCCTTTATAAGATTACAAATTGGTCTGTGATCCCTGTTGTTGAGTAAGTGTTTCCAAGACAGTTATCGTGTCATCAATATGTTCAAAGAGAAGTTCAACCCTAAAAGAATTCTATTACATCATCCAATTCTATAGTACTTAAGCCTTCTATTGCATTGGCCATCCCTGAGTCATTCCTGAATCACTTATTACTCTGATCTATGTCAAATCTTGTTACCCGCCTCATGTCATTGATGGGGGATACATTAAAGCCCTCCTGTGACGAGTCTTTTCCTGTCAAATTCAACTCATTATCTAGGAATCATACTTAGAAACCAATTGGTACCTTGGAACTTGCATGCCTCAATGGAAGGTTTCCTCGCTTTCGACAATGGGTTTTCATTATTGACAATTGATCGGGAGATTCCTCCAAGTGTTCGACTTCAGCTCATTAATTCACATTCGCTGGATTGTACTAGAGTACCTTGGGAGTCATTGACATTAATGGTTATTTCCCTTGCACTTGTTAAAGGTATACACTAATGACCAATAATCAAGTGGTTTCTACCATGTTCAACTTCAACACATGTATTCACATAGTTGGATTCGTACTATAGAGTGGTGGAGATGAAGACCCTGAATCTTTTCTCATAGATTTAGGTTTTGTTGGAGTATATTCAGTTTGTACTGTTACATAGATCTACATTGTATGTCTTGTGGCTATGTTCAAATTTGAGTCTTTAACACATAGATCCATAGCGTATTTTTGGTGGCTATGTTCGTATTTGAATCATAATGGCATGGATCCACGGTGTATGTTTGGTGGCCATGACATGTATTACTTGACATGGATCTTCGCATGTCAGAATTTATGCTTTGATTCATTTGTATTCTAAGTATGGGAATGCCCACCTCAATGATGATATATTATTGTATTGTATTTCTTTGTTTGTTGGGAGGTTTCCGACCGACTCTTCCTTGTTCCCTACACACACTCGACAAAGTATTTCATCTATCACTATGTTCTAACTTCATACTTTGTGGGTCTCTCTATTACACATTATTTTCATCACCCTCATCGTCATTAATGATGTAAACCTATATGTTTCCTTCAGAGAGGTTAGTGGCCTGAATTCCTGAAGAAAGAAGGGAGAATAACTTTTCTTGAGGGAAGAAGTTGTGTTTTCCTCTGTAAAAACCCTATTTTGCAGGATTTTCGTAGGCTTATCTATAGCTAGGGTGCGGAAATGCCTGATTTCCGTAGGCTACACTATAGCTAGGTCATGTAATTTCTGCAAGATGCAATATAGCTAAGTCACAGTGACCTTCGTACGTGGGAAAAATGAGCATTTTCGTGATGCTTCTAGAAGGAGAAGCTTCTATGTTGAGGTGGCCTCCGAATTGTTTGGATCTTACTCGCTTTCATGATTTAGTGGGATCATCCTAACCTCCTCACCATATCCTCTTCAACTTATAAAAGGAGAAGAGATCTCATGGAGAAATTTAGCTTGGTTGGGTTGGAAATGCTTTGAGCTTGTTAGCTTGGTTAGATTGGCTTTGAGCTTTGCTTTGTCAAGATAGATTGTGAATAGCTATCAGATCTATGGTCTCAGAATCCTTGGAGAAATAAGTGTGTGGGAAGCAAGGGACTATTGGAAGGAACCTTATGACATCAAGGCATCTATATGTAATGTCTCTTCCTATTATTAATATAATACAGTGGCATGTTTCATTCCGATAGAATTACCTTTATTTTATTGCATAATTCCTTGATCATATGCATAGGTTGTCATTGAATATACTTCTACTACCTTCACTTTGGTTGGTTTTTGTCTCACTATAGGATCAGTATCACAAGAGCACCAGAGAAAAATAGGAAAAACAAAGACATAAGGAAGCGACATTTAATGGTATGTCTATCGTCTTTTGTTCAGTAGTAAATTTGATGATTAGAGCCTATGGAAAGCGCCATGTCTTCTCATGTTTTTTTCTAGATCTAGGTGGATATAGGGGGATCGATTCATGTACGCACTTGACGATTTACTCGATAACACCTAAGCATGGGTAAACCCATGAGCTGACATTCCCATACCTGTTACATAATCCCAAAACCCAAAAAGGACCCAAAAAGGGGCCGAGATCCCACAATCTCTGCTTCGTCTTGTGCTCTACCTTCGATAGGCTGTAGAAGTCCAAAATGGTCAAACTTGACCAAGGATCTCTCAACACTTGGTCAAGGGCCAACAGACACGGACTTCTTGATATGCACTAATGCATCCAAGGAAGGCTTAGGTGGAGTCTTGATGGAAGATGATTGCATCTTGAAAAAGTTGAGAAGGCATGAGGAGAACTATGCAACACATGATTTGAAGTTGTTAGCCATTTTTTATTCCTTGAGAGTTTGGAGGCACAACCTTGTTGGACAAAATTTGAACTAAATGGATCACTGTGGACTACAACACATCTTTACGAAAAGTGACTTGAACGCGCGACAACAACATCGGTCAGAATTTCTTAGCGAGTATGATCTAGAGATTACTTACATAGAGGAAACAGTGAACAGAGTGGTTGATTCATTGAGTCAGAGACTGCACATATTTTTGGTGATGCCTCTTCAAAAAAATCTACGTGAAATGATTCTAACTTTACAACATGACGATGACTGGCAAAAAGGGGTCAAGGATTTTATTGGATAGAACGCAATTATGGTACCAAGATTTGAAGGATTTACATTTGATGACGATGGATTACTGAGATTTATAAAGGTCAAATTTACGTACCGCCCAATGATGGGTTGAGGAGTTGATCCTAAACAAGGCTCACAAAGAGTGTACATGGCTCATCCTGGAGTCACAAGGATGAGAGCAGACCTTAAACCCTTATTCTTCTGGAAAGGAATGAAGGAAGACATAGTCAACTACATGGAAAGATTTCTAGAATGTCAATAGATGAAGGATGAACATAGACATCTGGTAGGATTACTACAACCACACTCTATTCCAGAATCGAAATGGGAGGTCATTTCAATGGATTACATTGTTGTATTTCCACTGATGGCAAGGAGACATGACTTGATTTTTGTGGTATTCGACACTTTGATGAAGAGTGCTCATTTTATTCATGTATGTACGATGTATCAGGCACTTGACATAGATAGATTTTTCATCAGTGAGATTGTGAGGCTGCATGGCATGCCTAAGAGGATTATATCCAATCGAGGATCGGTTTTTACTGGACATTTTTGGACTAGATTCCAAGAGGCCTTGGGAACCCAACTTAACTTTAGTACTGTGTATCACCCGGAGACAAACGGGCAGACTAAACAAACAAACCAAATCTTGGAGGACATGTTGCGCATGTATGTGATGGACCAACATAAGTGTTGGCAGGAATTATTTTCACTGATAGAATTTGCATATAACAACAGTTATCAAGAACCATTAAGATGGCGCCTTTCGATTTTGTTTTTCGGGTGACCATGTTAGACACGTTGAGTTGGGATCAGCTTGAGGATAGGGTCTTGGTGGGATTGGAAGAGATCCAAGAAATGGAAGAACAAATGAAAACTTTAAGACAAAGGATCAAGGAAGCGCAAAATCGGCAGAAGAGTTATGTTGATGTGCATCGTGTCGACCATAGTTACGATGTGGAGATCAAGTATTATTGCAGGTGACACCACATAAGAGTTCGATCAATTTTGGAAAGGGTGCTAAACCATCTCCTAGGTTCATGGGATCCTGCAAGATTGTGGAAAAGAGAGGGTCATGGCATATTGACTATTCTTGTCTGATCCTTGAGATGTATGCATGATGTATTTCACGTCTTTGTTTGAGACATTATGTTAGTGATCCTACACATGTTTTTACTTGAGAACCTTGCAGGTATTGAATGATATTGCACTCATGATTTAGATAATATTCATTCTGGACCATCGCATTTGATAGCTATGGCATCAAACAGTAGATCCGATCAAGGTCTAGTGGGACAACTATAGTCCACACTCAGCGACCGGGGAGGACGCATATGATATGCGCCAACAGTTTCCATTTTTTCTTGATAGATAGACTTGTGATACTGTGATACACTTTATTTCGGAACTTATGTACTGTGAAACTTCAAGACAAAGTTTAGACCAAGAGGGGGTGTATGTAACATCCTGCTCTTGCACACACTGAGAAAACCTATTCTTTGAGGACACTTGCTTGCAAGTGATCCGGATTATTATACTATTGGCCGTTTGATTATGATTATGAAGCATTATGATATGACGATATGTTATTTTGTTGTATTGGCATAGACAGGTGCTATTGATTGGGTTCTCCTGAGTGTGTGGGACTTTGGACCTCGAGGATTCATAGGAATCGATGAAACCCCTTGGACTTTGGATCGAGTCAGGGAGTGGACTATTGGGTTTTGATTTTTGTTGATATGACATATGTAGATCTAATTAGATGTTATGATGATTGATTATTATTGCTAACATGATTCATTGATGATGTAGGCTGACGATAGCTTTTCGACTAGACTCACATGTGGAGTAGAGGGGTCATGCATGACAGCTAGAGACTTGAGGGAGAGGTTTTGACAACATCCATGCCACAGCCTACTAACACTCCTGTCATGGCTCGAATTGTAGGTTAACAATTACCTAGTTCGAGAAGACCCGTGATGTCATGAGGGAAAACTTTGACAATCACTCACAATGATTCTAGGGGGAACGCAATAAGGTAGGGGCCTTATTCTTTAGAGGCCCTTAGTCTCTCACAAGATCACCTGGCGGAGTATTTACTCCAGGTTTTTTTTATGTCTACCAAGTTATTCAAGAGACAAGTGTCACCCTTAGAGCATGTAGTGCATCCCGAAGGGCATGTCATGCAAGGAAAATGAAAAGAGGCAAGTGGCACCCTTGGAGCACATAGTGCATCTTGAAGGGAACATCATGAAAGGAAAAAAAAAAGAGGAGAGTGGCACCCTTGGAGCGCCTATTGCGTTCTGAAGGGCATGTCACGATTTCAATGGGTAAGTGAATAAGCCTAGTCGTAATAATAAAACAATTTCCCTAATAAAAATGTCACCCAACCTAGTGAAATTAAAATCTAGGTCTAAGTAACACAAGTGGTAAAAAAGAAATAATAATAATAATAATCATAATTAAACATATAACAAGAAGGGGGTAATAAATTCAATTAAATTATTAAAATCAAATTAAAATGGGGGATTAAAATTTTAAAAGGGAAATGATTATTTTTATGATAATTTAATTTTTAATTAAAAAGAAAAAGGGGTAAATGGTTGTTTTGCTACACTTGCTAATTGGATTTTTATTTAAAAAGGGAAAGAGAGAAACTTAAAAGATTAGGAAACTAAAGGAAAAAGGGAAATCATAAAGAAAAAGGGAAACGTAAGGAAAAAAGTTGAATGTTTAATTTAGTAAGGAATCTTGCCTTTAGGAAATTTATAATTATGAACTCAACTAGGAATTTAGTAAAGGTGTAATTCGTTTAAGATGTTTAAAAGAATATTGGGAAACCAAGGAGCCTTTTTAGTAGTTCTTGTTGGTGGGTGAGGGAAATAGGAATAATTGAATAATTATTGAAATTAATTTCTGGTGCAACTAGGGGATGGGTGACACGTACGGGGGAGGTTTTTTCTGATGAAATTAATGAAAAATAAATTAAATGGGAATTTGGGAAAGAAATCACTTTAAAAATCTATAAAAAGGATGGAGGATGAGGAGTATGAATCTCATCTTTATGCATAACGTTATGGAACTGAATTTTTGTCTTGACTGAGCTTCTCTTGTGAGAGTTGGGATACCCAGCTCGAGTAACAAGTGGTAGCTTGACCTTGCAAGGTGATTTGGGTGCTAGTTTTTCTCTTGTATAGTGTGTGTTGCCCCGTTACAACTTGGGGGGATCAGGTGGAAGAAGAGTACCCCTAGCTGGGAGGTACCGGTGAGGTTACATCGGTCAGCAAGCAGAGGCTGGATGGAGCACGCGCGAGACATAAAATACTAAGAAGATGCATTGGGCTACTGTATGACAGTTTAATTGTTACTTGCAATGAAATTAAATTTACTCATGTTAATTCTCTATGCTCGGTTTAAAATTTCAGTTCCATGCGCTATCTTGCACCTGTTTTCCTACGTCATTGTAATCCCCTTGCTTGTTGTTTTATGAATGGATTTCCCTTGGAGAACCCAACTTATGATTTCAATAACTTATCTGTGTGGGATTTATTGATTATTATGAAGAGATTGTGCTTTATCTTCTTCCCTTATCCCTAGGTCATCATTCCATGCATGAGTAGTCGTCCAGGAGCCGAATTAACAGTCGTCACTTCGTTGTTTATAGACCTATAGATTCTAATGCCCTTCTTTTTTGTGCATGGATTATGAGAGAAGGATAATTTTTGCCCAAATGTCTACCCCTTACTTATCTCTGCATTTGATTGGTTCATGGATGAATGATTGGTCCTTGTGCCTTCTTGTGCTAAGTATCTTTGTGTTTTTGTTGATTATCTCAACACTTTGTTCTTGCGATTTCTTATGATAAAACTCAATGCAATCATACCTTGATTCGGCAATGAATTTACCCCTTGATTGAATATGAATTGAATCTTATTTACCCAGTGCTTGATTGGAAGGATATCTTCATTTCTAATATCGTAATCTCATCGTTCTAATATGGAATGACAATGACAACATTTTATATGCTAGACAACGAATTCTGCTATCAATGCAATTTCTATTATTATATGTTCAAACAACTTTATCAAATCATTATTTAAATGGTGAATCATATCATTTTACACAACAATATCGTATTTAACTTAGCCATATATTTGAGACAACAATATAATCATCCTTATGTTTTAGACTATGAATTAGATCTGGTATATATTTAGAATGCATTATCTACATTATTATATTGCTACATTACCATGTAAATTCCAAATGATTTATTACTGCTCTATCTGTGATATCATATGTCTGTGAACTTATATCAACGTTTTAAGTTATCGTTGTAATGGTTGAGAGTCATTACTTTTATTACATTGTGATTTTAGCATTTTTAAGACTGCAAATTAATATATTGGACAGTGATACCAATCGGTTAGTTGGAAGGCTATGTCATGTGTATTATATATCATTGATGTGTCTGCATCTTGATATGGGTGAATGGATGGTGATTGGATTAGCTATTATTAAGAGTTTCCAGCATGTATTTAGACTGCGTCACAGCTAATTTTAGACCGCGTTTTCAGCATTTATATAGTCTACGTTTTTAGCATATGTTTAGACAACCAGTAATTCATTATATAGACTGTTTGTATAATGACTGCATTGACTACATGTATATTTAATGACAGGGTATGACTGCATTTTGATTGCATTATATGACTGCATTTGGATTGCATTGTATGACTACATTTGGATTGCCACATCATGGACTGCGTTTTTATAATGTTGACAACATTACAGTTGACAACTCACATATATACTGACTGCATTTTTATATTGTTATCCGCAATATAGTTGTCAGCAAATTTTTTATATGATTAGTGGATATGTATTGGATAGAGAACCCATACTTTAATAAACAACATCAGTGTAGTCTTGCACAATTCATGTAGATATCAACGATGAAACAATGGCCACATCATTATCAACACTATTAAATAAGGAAAATTATTTGAAGGAGTCTCATTTTTATTTTGCAACTCTTAAGAAAATTTGGTTCACAAAAATCTCCCTTTTAATTACAAGTTCATGCATAATGAGTTGTTAAAAATCAAATTAAATAGGTTCATGTAAATAATAAATAGATTACGTAGTTTCTTTATCATAGTGTTGAGCAATTGAAACCAGGGATGATTTTAAGGATGGAAATTTATTTTAAAATGTAGAAACCTTGGTGAATCTTACTAATCCTTCATATGCCAACTATAAATTTTTGGCGATATTTTTGTAAAAATATTCAAATTTCTATGGATTTTATATAATTTGTATAAATTTTTGGCTATTTTTAAGGTAAAATAATTTTATCCTATAGAATCTGGGTGAATCATTTTTAGAATGGCAAATGTTTATTTGGGAAAAACCATGGAAAATTATCCCATGAGCGAAAATCAAATATATAGGTTCATGTATAATGAGTTGTTAAATATCAAATTAAATAGGTTCATGTAAATAATAAACAGTTTACGTAATTTATTTATAATAGTGTTGATATTGAAACTACATAGTTGAAATTCTAGTCAATAACATAACTAGGATTTTATTCCATAATTACAAAAAATTAGTTACTGGGACCTATAGAAACAAATAAAATCTTTCTTCTTTTTGTTTCTAGACATTGTAATTTTATATTTGCACGTTTCTAAGGAAAAATCTTGGACAAGTGAACGTTGCAACTTACAATTTGATTATAGAGACAGTATTGAATATGGACAAAAATTATGTTTTACACTGACACCTCCTTGATTATATTATTAAATTACTTTTACAAATCAAGATATTTGTAGAAGAAATGATCCATGTATGTTAAAGAAATGTTAATAAAAATCAGAAAATGGATATGGATATGGAAATCAAGAAGAAACTTTTCTCATGTGATTATGGATATATTGATATCGATATGTTCAACAGCCAATTTTATATAACAGACAACAAGTTTGTATACATAATTAACAACACATTTTATACCTAGTGACAACAATTTTATATGTTTCATAAACATCACACCAATATTGCTAGATAACCATTCTTATACAGAATCCTATCCATATTGTTAAGATACTTTAGAAAACGATGTATTTTAACCGTGCATTAATTAATCTGACAGTTAAATATGTTATTATTAAGATCGGACAGAGATATAATTATTAGATAGCAACATCACATATTTAGACGACAATAATATAGTTATCAATGTCAAATATTTAATAAGAAGCGTAGATCACTTTTTTAATGTTAAGTAGATCACTTATTTAATGGACAAAGTAGATTTTTTACAAGCATGTTTTTGAATTTGATTAGCTCATTTATTAGTTCACCTTTATGATAACATTTGTGATAATGATAACATTTAGAATAGTTCACTCCTTCGCACTTAGACATCAAGCTTAACAGATTTTGGGTTATGGTTGTCGGTGAAGTCGTTTAATAGTTTGCGCAATTTAATTTGAGTGATGTCAGCTTGCGCCTTGTCGACTTGTTGCTTGGGTGCATGGTCATATTCTTTTGGTTAGTTAATTTGGTCTCCTAGTGCGTTGAATTTTCTTAGGTTTTTGTCTAGAGGTCTTATCTCGTGCCAGGGTTACCGTCACTCCCATCGCCTTGTGACAGCATGATTCCTAATGAGGGGATCATTGCACGCCCTGATGGATAGAGGCAAATGATAACCTGGTCTGAGTCTGCGCTTCCCAATGGAGGTGTTAGTTCTTGGTAACGGTTGTTGGTACTTGGTTTTGTAACACCTTAAGGCATCGGGTATTGTGCATTGTAGAGGTTTTCTAGTTACTGGTCGCCGAAGCCATTGTTTCGGGTGGTTGATTTTGTTCTTTAGCTCGGAGGCGTTGTCTTTCCTGTGTTGAGTGGGTAGTCATTTTTATCATTCTTGATTCGCATGTCCACCTAGTTGCATGATGTGCTAGTGGGTTGAGTCGTTGTTGTCGGTTGTTTGATCTGCGTGTATTGTGTTCATCATCAAGTTGTTTTGTTTAACTATTTCCATTATGTTCGTCGTCAATTTGCGTTGTTTAACTATTGTTGTTGTTGTCGTCCTGCTTTAAAAAAAAAAACTTTTTTGTTGTGTCACATGTAGTTGTAACGATGGGTTTGTTACATATGGGGTCATTACAAACATGAATCAGAAGAAGAAGATCCTCATACTCCAGTATTGAGGAGATCAGTTTGGGAAAGAAGGAAACTAAAAAGGTACACTTTGTCTAATTTTAATTCAAAATTTGTTTTGTCTATTACTGATGATGATCCTAGAACTGTCAGGGAGTAAGTGGATTCAAAGAATGGAAAACTAGGGAAAAAGGCCATGGATGAAGAAATCACAGCCTTGGATAAGAATGAGGCTTGGGATCTAGTGGATTTTTCAACTAGAAGAAATCCCATTGGCAGCAAATAGGTATTTAAAAATAAGATGAATATAGAAGGAAAAGTGGAGAAACAAAAATCTTGGTTAATAGAAAAGGGTTAGTCCCAAGTTGAGGGAATTGGTTTTGGTGATATTTTTTCTCTTGTTTCCAAATTAACTTTTATTAGATTTATTTTATATGTTGTTGCTACAATTGATTTTGAGGTAGAACAAATGGATGTGAAGACAACATTCCTACATGGGGATCTGGAAGAAGAAATCTATATGAAGCAACCATAAGGATTTGTTCTGAAGGGAAAGAAGGAGTCGGTATGCAAGATGAAAAAGTCCTTGTATGGTTTAAAAAAATCACCAAGGATGTGGTATCAAAAATTTGATACTTATCTGTTGGGACTTGGCTTCACAAGAAGCAAAGAGGATCACTATGTGTATTTTAAATTAATTTGTGATCATTTGATTTATTTGGTCTTATATGTGGATGACATGTTGTTGATAGGAAACAACAAGGAGATTATCTAGGATGTGAAAACTCAGTTGTCCTCTAAATTTGACATGAATGATATTGGTGCTACAAATTTCATTTTGGGGATGGAAACTAAAAGAGATCGGAAAAACATGAAACTCGGGTTAAATCAGAGAAAATATGTCGACACAATATTGCATAGGTTTAATATGAAGGAATGTAAACTGGTCAGGGTCCCTATTCTTGTAGGTGTAAAGTTATATGTGGATCAATGTCCCAAGACACAAGAAGAGGAGGAGGACATGTCTTGTGTTCCTTATGCGAGTGTGGTTGGAAATTTGATGTATGCAATGGTTTTTACTAGACTAGACATTGCACATGCAGTGGGAGTTTTGAGCAGGTATATGTCAAAACCAGGGAAGGAGCATTGGAAAACAGTAAAGGGGTTTTCCAGGCATTTGTGTGGCACTGCTAGCTATGGATTTTTCTACAAAGGAAGACTAGGATTAGACAGAGTGTTGGATATACATGTCTTTGTGGATTCATACTGTGATGGAGATAAGGATCGTAGGAGATCTACAAGTGGGTATGTGTTTAACCTATTTGGAGGAGCAATCAGTTGGATGAGAAAAAGACAATATGTAGTGGCACTTTCAACTACAGAAGTTGAATACATGACAACCACTCATTCAAGAATGGAAGCAATATGGTTACAAATATTGTGTTCAGGTATTGGGTTGGTACAACAAGTTATAAGGATAGATTGTTATAGTCAGAGTGCAATTTTTCTGGTGAAGAACTCGACTTATCATTCAAAGACAACGCATATTGATGTTCAATATCACTATGTGAGAGACATGGTTGAAGAAAAAAAAGTGTTGTTGATGAAGGTGGACACTTTGAAGAGTGTTTCAAATTCATTAACAAAATATGTGAGCACTGAGAATTTATCTTGGTGTATATGATCTATGGGCATTGTTTCTCTAGATTGTTGACTATGTAACCCTATAACCCCTTGTATGCAAAGAAAACAAAAAGTGGGAGAATGTTTGGTATGTGTTATATTCCTTTCATGACTAGCTCTAGTGTCTTCTACGTTGCGCCATGCATGTAGGGGGGTTTGAGGGGGGTTTTCCTAGGGAAACATGTCTCCCTTTTGGCCTCGTTTTTTGTGTCACCTCGATTTTCATATCCATTGTTTGGGGTTTTTTCAACACATGATGTTTTTCCTACACTTTTCTATTTCTATTTAAGTAATTAGGGTTTTTGACTAATCCAGGTCATTGGGTTAGGGTTTTGGATGCCACTGGATCCTATATGTATATTGTATTGTAAACAATATATGATGTGAATGAATATAGAATATGTTGGTTTTCCCGGTTTGGGTTTCAAGAGGAAAAATCTATGTGTAATTTGTGTATTTTCCATTGTATATCTTTTGTTCTTTTACTGAAAATCCATTTGCAATAAATAATTGTACAAGGTTAAAATATATAGTGTATATATTTCACCATGATAGGAACTATGACCCTTATGCATCCATATATACAAAATATATTATGTTAATATTGAACACATAATATATTATGTTAGAAACTATAACCCTTATGCATCCTCATAAAAATGCATAAATTTTATACATATGAAGATAGAAAAATTACATTTTGTAGAAAACATGGTGGATCCATTTTTTTTTAGGCATGTAATTTAAAAAAAAGTAACCAAATAACTCTATCAAAAATAGTCCATCCCTGATGTCATATACTGATGTTCCCAAAAATATATACATAAAGTTCCATGTACAATCTTGGATATATGCATAAAAAATTATATAGTAGTGAGTCTTTTTAGTAAACAGAATAAAGTCACAAAAATTGATGCAGTAGACAGTCGCATACGAAGATAGTTCACATTTTTATTTTTTCAATAAAGGGCCTAAGGTAGAACTCGAAAATATCTCCATTCCTAACTTCTAATACCTTCCATTTCCCCAAATCTAGCCAAAGAACCTCTTTAGACAGTGAATCCACCTCCAAGTTGTTCTCTCTATAGACATTCCAAATACAAACCATATCAAAAGATTCATGAATCCTAAAGACTTCCTCAAGAAGAAAAAGAAGTTTTAAGTTATGACATTTCTGAAATTTCCTTGCCCAATTTATAGTCAACATGGACTCACTAAATATGTGTAACGACTTTACTCCCTTTTCTACAACAAATAGGAGAAGTAGCTTGAGAGGCATTAGTTCTGCATAGTTATGGGATCCTTTTCCAAACCCCATATGCATTTTGAAGGAGTGTGAGTCTACGATACAAAAAATATAATTTGTTGATTGCTAAAAAAAATCTTAAATTAAGATTATGTTACATACATATTTGATATATGTATTTTATCGGAGCTTTGTTAGGGTTTTGGATCTTTGTATCTGGTTTCCATGGTGTCCATGAGATAATGACGCATTGTAATGTCCCCACTTTGGGACATCATCACAGGGCAGAGATTTATGATGACCAGAGTAGCCAGATGGGTGCTAGAGCGAGTACAGGGGTATTTGAGAGGCATTGTGGGGTCGAGATTGCATTGATGATCATATTACATCATTATGAGCCATTCCTCATAGGTTGGCTTTGGTTTCGTTGCATTCCGACGATTTCCATGATTTTGACTATTTTGAGCTATAAGTCAATGGAATTCATTGAAGAGGTCATTTTGGGCACATTACTTGGAG
>JZKD02S1717566.1:1289021-1303568 GCA_000966675.3 Picea glauca
ACACATCTAAAAGGTAGATCAGCAAAGTGTTTGACAAAATACCTCACTCAGAAAAAGTTTTAAAAAGACACCAAAACAGTGATGATCCTTGCATAATGGCTTGGGATCATTACACGCATTCCATGGCGACCCACTACAACAGAATAGACAATTAGCATTAGAATTTAGTGTATTTTACTCCATGAATCAGACACCTTTTCTGGCGCAAAACTAGGCTCAATATGGACATTTTATAATTGTGCCACAATTAGCATTGAAATTAGTGCCATATTTAGCACCATATTTAGTTCCTGAAAAATAACGCCAGGAATAGCACCAGGTTTAGTGCTAGGATTAGCACTAGGAATAGTGTCAGGTTTAGTGCCATGATTAGCACCAGGAATAGTGCCAGATTTAGCGCCAGGATTAGTGCCAGGAATAGCGCCATAATTAGCTCTAGGACTAGCGCTCATTTTAGTGCCAAGTGTTGCTTCTAGTTTTTCTTATGATATGCCTTCCAATTTTTCTTCCATTTTTGCATCTGGTTTGGCTTCCCATTTTACATCTAGTTTTTCTTCTGATATGGCTTCAAATTCTTCTTCCAGTTTGGCGCTAGGAATAGCACCAGTTTTAGCACCAAGTGTTGCTTCTATTTTTTCTTCTGATATGCCTTCCAATTTTTCTTCCATTTTGGATTCCAGTTTTGCTTCTGATATGGCTTCTAATTTCGCTTATGGTTTGGCTTCTAGTTTTACATCTAGTTTTTCTTCTAGTTTTTCTTCTTTTTTTTTCTTCTGGTTTGGCTTCTGGTTTTTCTTCCATTTTTTCTTCTGGTGTGGCTTTCAATTGTTCTTCCATTGTTGCTTCCTTTCGTTCTTCCAAAAATTCTTATTGTTTTTCTTACAGTTATTAATTTAATATGTTTTATTTCAATTTAATTAGTTAAATATATCATGTCTCTTAAATAACTTATATGAATATATAGTAAGTCATATAAATGCATTTGAAATATTTTATAGGATAACATTTATAAATAATTTTTTAGGGAAACAAATATCCATACAAATTAACAACATCATTATACTTATTAAATCTCCATCAAAATAGAATCTACAACATCCAGTATATATAAAATAACAAGATAGTTATTATAACATGATCATCATCTATAATTAAAACAAGTTATTCAAATATCTATAATTTAAGTGAATTTGACAACATCCATCATGATCAATAAATCAAAGCCATCATACGTAATAAATATGCATCCATAAATCATAAACCACATTCAATATATAAAAATTGATGAGTCAATATTGAAAATATCATCATCATATATAACTAAAAAAACTGAAAGTCAAATATGTATGACAGTAGTCAATATCCTGTGAAATTGATACATGTCCAACAGTCGACATAAGTCAAAATGATGCATCATGTACAAATGATATAAATAAAAATGATAAATTATGTAAGACAAAATGATACGTGTCCAACAGTCGACATAAGTCAAAATGATACATCATGTACAAATGATATAAATAAAAATGATAAATTATGTAAGACAAAATGATACAAGTCAATATGATACGTCAAGTCCAAATGATATAAGTCAATATGAAACATGTAAAAATTATACAAATCAATAATATGGTTCTTGAGGCCATGAAAATGATACATGTCATATTAACCATGAAAAAAGGTCTTATAAAAATATATAAAAAATGATCCATGATGTAGTCTATATGATCATGAATGTCACTGGTTGCTACCAACAACTATCTCAACATCATGATCACTATCGTGATCATGATAATCATCATTGTCATCATCGTCATCTGCATCAGCAATGGAATCATTTTCATCTGTATCTGTGCCATCATGAGCAGCATATTTCATCTTAACATTGAACCCAACATCATGATTTGGATCTATTTGTTGAGGATGATCCAGATCTTTTGGAAGATCCTTGTTCTGCAAAAACAAACATTTAGAATGCAAATTAATTATTTATTTCATGCAATAATTAATTTCTCTGTTATATGTCTAATATTACAACATATAAAATGAAATGATAATCATATTACATTATACCAAAGTGCACATACGATAATAAAATATCAAATAAGTTATAGTTTAGATGTCATGCCAATGATGTAAAACATTCAACAATTCTAATAAACATTAGTAAATATCATAAAAAAATGATATGCCTAGACTTTCCTTGGCATGCCATGCCTTGCATTGACATTCATTTCCTTAACATGCCATGCCTTTCCTTTCCTTGACATGTCATGCCTTGCCTTGACATGCCATGCCTAGCCTTGCCATGCATTTCCTTGACAAGCCATGCCTTTCCTTGACAAGCCATGCCTTTAATTGACATGTCTTGCCTTGCCTTTACATGCCATGCCTTGGCTTGACTTGACATGCCATGCCTTGCCTTGCCTTTCCATTCCATTTATTTCCTTGACATTCAATGCCTTTCCTTTACATGCCTTAATTCCTTGCCTTGAAATACCTTTCCTTGACATGCCATTTCCTTGACATGATCATAAACAAATGGTATTCCTAGCCTTTCCTTGACATGCCATGCCTTGCATTGACATGCCTTTCCTTGACATGCCATGCCTCCTTGACATGCCATGTCTTGTGTTGCCTTGATATGCCATGCCTTGGGTTGACATGTCATGCCTATCCTTGCCATGCCTTTCCTTGACAAGTCATGCCTTGCCTTGACATGTCTTTCCTTTCCTTTTCATGCTTTTCCATGTTTTGTCATTCCTTACCATTAATTTCCTTGATATTCCTTTCCTTGCCATGCATTCCCTTGCCTTGGATTTCTGTGCCTTACCATGACTTTCCTTGCAATTCCTTGCCTTTCCATGCATTACCGTGCCTTACCTTCTCGTGCCTTTCCTTGACATGCCATGACTTTCCTTGAAATTCCTTTGCATTCCTTTCCATGCCTTGCCCTGACATGCCTTTCCTTTTCATGACATGCCTTTCCTTTTCTTAACATGCCTTACCTTCCCTTGCCTTGCCATGCCTTGCCTTGAATTAACATGCCTTTCCTTGATAGACCTTTCCTTGCATTGACATTCCTTGATAAGACATGCCATGCCTTTACTTGACATACCATGAATTCCATTGGCATGCCTTTCCTTGACATTCCATGTCTTTCCTTGCCTTGACATGCCTTGCCTTGACAATCCATGTATTTCCTTGCATGTCTTGCCTTGCATTGGCAGACCTTGCCTTGCCTTTCCTTGACATGCCTTTCCATGTCTTGCCTTGAAATGTCTTGCCTTTCCTTGAAATTTCATTCTATGCCTTGCCTTGGCATGCCATGCCTAGCCTAGCCATGCCTTTCCTTGACAATCCATGACTTGGATTTACATGTCTTTCCTTTCTTTTCTATGAATTCCCTTGACAAGCCATGCCTTACCTTGACAAGCCATGCCTTGCCTTGACATGGCTTACCTTGCCTTGCCATGCCATGTTTTTCCATGCGATGTCATACCTTACCATGAATTTCCTTGCAATGCCTTGCCTTGCCATGCCATGCCTTGCCTTGACATTCCTTTCCTTGCCTTGCCTTTCCATGTCTTACCCTGGCATGCCTTGTATTTCCTTGACAGCCCTTGCCTTGCCTTGCATTGACATGCCTTGCCTTGACATGCCATGCCATGCCTTTCCTTGGAATGTTATGTCTATCCTTGCCATGCCTTTCCTTGAAAATCCATGCCTTGCCTTGAAATGTATTTCCTTTCCTTGACATGCCATGCCTTGCCTTTCCTTGACATGCCATGTCTTTCATTCCCATGCCATGCCTTTCCTTCGCATGCCTTTCCTTGCCTTGACATGCCAAACATGCTCAATTGGAATTATTGGGTGACATACATTCATCAATTGAGACTTGCACCAGGGCCAAATGCTTTAGTTTGCAATCTAGAAAACATTATTGTTCAATATGGAAGCATTGAGGTTGTAATCACATACACAAACATTTATGAAGAAATAAATGTTGATGAACAATGCTTGTATTGTTTCAGAATGGTTGCATGACATCTTCTTAGGATATGGAACCCCAACATTGTACAATGGACCAATGTGCTTGATACTTTGTATGTTGTCAATTCTAGGGACACTTTACTTGATGTTGGTCACTTCATAAAAATTTTAGCAACACGAATCAGGATAAGGCAGCCCTACACACTGTTACTGCACACTTTTCTACAATATAAAACCAAAATATAAGGTTGAAAATTATCGTGACTAAAAGAGAAAAGTTTTAAATGCAAATGCAAATACATGAGGGTTGAAGATATAAATTTTTTTAAGCTTAAAATGAGATGGAAATTTTGGATTTTGTCATGAAGGCTGAAAATACTACTAAATCGGAAACCATTATTAGGGATGAACCCGCTACTAATAGGTATTCCTAGTTTGGGGGATATTTTGGCTCCAATGATAATTTCTATGGTAGGGGTACTTGTGCCAATAATTGGCATTCCAATACAGTTATTTCCATCATCGACTAGAATACCCAAAGGGGAATTTGCACTATCAATAGGAATTCCTATAGGGGTGTTTTGTTTTCCATTAATTGGCATACCAATGTTGGTAGGGTTTCCACCAGCAACTATCGATGAACTGACAATATTTCCCATGGGTAAGATAGGTACTTTATTATTATATACAAATTATGTAGGAGTGTTCATTGGAGGGAATGAGATAACCAATAAAAGAATCACTTGAGGGATTAGGAATGTCAAGTCTACACATCATCCCACATTTTCAAGGAATGTCATGTCACCATTTTCAAGGAATGCCATGTCACATTGGGTAGGGACATATGATACTTCATCCCACAGCCTCAAGGGATATAAATTGAAGAAACTCTAGTGAAATGGAAGAAACCAAGTTCAAATTGGTTTCTTGAGTCTTTCTTTCAAATATTTTGGGGACATTAAGAACTTTTTCTACAACCTATTGGATTGCAATAAAATTGATTTTCTCCATATGATCTTCAAACTTGAATTTCAAAATGTACCTCTATTTATATTAAAAAAATATTTGATTGCACCTCAAGCAATTCCATATGCTATCCTCAACTAAGGTCAATTTGTTTTTGCAAGTTCTAGCTTGAAATGTAAGAGGGAAAACACCATATTAGCTATTATCTGCATGCATGGAAGAAATAGTTTCCTCAACCAAAATGAGTACAATTTTTGGCCCTAGACCTATCCCTTAAGTACCAATTTCTTCAAAATGCTTATGAACAAATGGAAAACTACCCAAGGCACTAGTTATATCAAGGGATGAGAGAAAAGAAATATTCTTGGGCTATCAAACCACTTTCTCAATTTGGCATGCACAACAACTCTATTGGGTTGTGCATGCCAATATTGATACTATGCATTCCAAATTGGCATGCACATAATCCCTATTGGCTATTGTGCATGCCAATTTGGCATGAACAACATCCCTAATAATGAAGTGTAGTGCCAAATCCTCAAGTAACATTGAAGATCATATACAGAGAATAACACCATGTAAGTAATTCAATGTTGTTGAATTGAAGGATCCCAAGATTCGGTTAAAAGATAGGGAAGACTATAACTATCACCTTAGTTATAGAATTAAGCAGGAGTGCCATTGCTAGAAAGGAAATGAAAAGAAAAATGGATTTGTGGAAGCAAGCTCTAGAAATGTGCTTTGATATGTTCTAAGAAACCATCAGAATAGAGCTTCTGAACTTGAATAGATAAGGCATTATGAATTTTACCTAAGTTCCCTTAAATGGATGTAACTCAAACAATAGGTCAATACAATAATAATATTACTATTCTTTCCTAAAATTCAACTCTTCTCAAGGAAACAAATATTAGACTCAACTCAGACTAGACTTCTCATAGTTGATCCTAGACTTATACTCAACTGATATACACAGGGATTTGTTACTCCATTAGACAACCCCTGATAGTGTCTCCTCTATGCCATTCATACTCTATCTGTTATACAACAAACAATCATTTATACAACCAGGACAAAATGATCATTTGAACCGGCAAAAATGAAATGATAACAACAACTCATTAACCAACACCTAGGGATTCATTTTTACAACCATTAAGACTGTTATTTTTATCCCAAAAATGAACCCTTACTAGAAATACGACTCAAAAAAATCTTCCTTAGGGGAAGTATGTGCACTCATGCTATGGTTAACTGCATTATTACCTCAACAAGAAATAGAATCTCTCTTTTACTAATTATAACTTCACTATGAACACTCAACACTTTACTATGCATCTTATTCACTCGACTATCATCTTATTACTCTTGGATCACTACTACTCACACAAGGAAGGAATACATTACTCTCTTAGCTATATAACTCTCTTACCAACAGGAATCATGCTTAGCATTGAAACCACCCAACACTAGACATGATTTTCTTGGGAATGGTTTCAATGACTGCTTTATATTTTTTATACTAGATCCGAATATATAATTCTATATGGTTTCAATGAATGGTTTATCTACACTATTCCTCATATAGTATAGTGTGTGTAATAGTGGTTCTTGGATTACTTATATGGTTCACGATCGATATCTTGTTAGATGCATTTGATAATAGGATATGTTGTGAATGGGAAACATCTTAATATGTATTATTCTGATGGCAGGTAGTGACATAGTTTAGTGTAGAATGAATAAGATCTTATGACCAGTAGAATAAGAGAATAATTCCTTCATGTGGACATGAGAGTATGATTTCATTTCCTGTTGTGTTTGGCATTTTAGTTCATGATTTAATCTAGATCATTTTTATGTATTGAGAATTATGAACATGTGATTATGGATTTCTTTCTCTATGTGGGTATCAGGTGAGAGCTTGAATCTTATCCCGACATAGGTTCTCATATTTTTCATATCAAGATGTACAAAGTGTGTACAGGTTCTAGAGTTATCATGCACTCTCGAGTAGGGTGCATGTCCCCATGTGGAACCAGGTGTTACCCCACTACTACACATTGGAAAAATTGCGACTTTATGGACAAAACTGGCAATATTGTCGAAAAATAGAGGAAATTTTATTTTTTTTTCTCCATATTGCTCGATATAGTCGTGCTTGCGACACACTTTTCAAATCATTGCAAGAGAGATGATGTTTAGAAGATATCTCTCTTGCGGTGACATCAAATTTGTGCCGCACTTGCAACGGTGTGCACATTAGGTTGTCCCCCCCAAATGGTCACCCACTATTTGACCAAGTCAACATTGACTTAGTCAATAGTCGTCAGAATTACGACTTTATAGCCATCACACTTGTGATGGTGTGGACACTAGGGTCCCCCCCCACCCAACGGTCGCCCACTATTTGACAAAGTCAACATTGACTTGGTCAACTATCGTTGGAATTGCGATATAAAATCTATAAAAATGTTGCATTTTACGTATGTTGCGACAAGTTTTCTATAACAACGATGGTTCAAAAAGGGTATAAGGTCTTCTTAGCGAACAAAAAACAGGTTGTTTTCATATGTTATAATAGAAAAATATAATAGATATTTTATTATAAACCACTCAATTTTATAAGATAATTATCAGTATATGTTTGTGGGGAAGAATGTCAGAAAACATTAGAGGTGGGAAAAAAATTAAAGAGGGTGAAAAGGGTGATGATAAATGTTATTTCCCTTGCAAAATGTTTTTACTAGACATCCCGAAAGAGTTTTAATAGAAACAACTAAAAAACATTGTAGAAAATATGGGCACATGGACATGGGATCAAATGAATATCATCTGATGTTAATTAGTTATATATATATATATATATATTCATTATTTGTTTTAATATTCATTGTATTCTCAAATGTTTATACTATTTTATACATGCACTAATTTTTCATGCTTGTTTCTAATTATAAAGTTAGATTTGCCCCCTAAATTTCTGCAGAAAGCACCAAGTAGTAGCAAAAATGATTTTGTACAAGATGAGGAACATGAAGTAGATAATGAAGATCAAGTTAATGATCCCATGTGATATGAAAAGATCTTTTACACGACAATGGTTGAGTTATTATGCATGAGTTAAAATAACATTTAGGAAACTAATGAAAGAAGGAAGAATTAAAGAGGAAACATAGAAGCCATTAAGCAATATACAGATCTAAACATAAGCATGAAGAACAACAAACCATAAAATAAAGATGATATCAGAGTTCAACAATCTCGCCTACATCTCTGGGCCTTTGTCTCAGTGGGTGAGGCTTTCTTATTTATTTTCAAAGCTTTAAAATTACATCACAATAGTACCAAAAAGGTTACAAACTAATTTTCTCTTGTTCTACTAGATCTCTAGAACCCAACAAAACTGACAACACTAAAATCGGATGAACGGAGTTCCCAGAAATGGCCCACAAAGGTGCTCTCCTCAATGGATTCCCTACATAAAAATGGCTTTGGCTCAATAATTATTTAGCATAAACCTATTTTGAACCTCCTTCCATGGCTCCAATAACCTCTATTTTTTATATAATAGAAGTGGGTAACAACCTCCTAACTTCTCCCCAAGATCTGGCCTCAAAAAGGGCCCAATATCCCCCAATATTGGCCAAAATCCCTCAAAAATGCTGAGAAAATCACTGAATATCATATTACATAGTTGAAAAACCCACTTTTTCATATGATCAAGGTGCAACCCCTAATCTTTCGTTCTCTTGGTCATGTGGGAGCCTCCATGTGGCTTCGGGATTATCTGGCGTGTTAGAATAGCCCCTAGCTCTCAACCCTTGGTATTGTGCTTGGCCACATGGTCGCATGCTATGCATCCACGTGCTATATTGTTTAAGCCCCCCTACATTTATCCAATGGTTACACCCCTAGTCGATGGGCTATCCTGATCAATTGGGACTAACCCCTAATTGTCTGTGCTAAAAACCAAAGGAACTCGTTCATATGTGATGTAATAGGACCGTGCTAATCCACAAACCTGTGCACCAAAAGGTATAAGGTGTAGACATATGGTAAATTGTTGAATCGGGGGCTGGGACGATGCCCTAACCCTTTATCTGCCCCACATATACAATTTTTTAAACTTTAAATATATATGGCGTGGTATAGTGGTAAGTAATACCATGTAGGCGGGTTGTTCGCCCAACCTACGCGATGACTTGGTTTCCTGGGGAGGTCACAGGTTCGACCTTGGTGAACTCCAAACAAATTTTTCCAATATTCTATCCAATGGAGGGTTGCCATGTGGCAGCCCATGTCTAGGCCACGTGACACATTCACATTCATCCAAACTGATGCCACATATTCAAACACCATTTGTCCACATCTTCCACATGCATGTTCTGTCACCTACCACTGTACCTTCCATGTGTTGTACGAACCTGCCACGCCAGTCGCATGGATGTGCCACATGTCACCATTGTTGTGGTGACATGTGTCACTCCCTGACTCATCCACTTGTCTACCCACGTCATCACCAACTGTACCCTGCCACGTCAGTTGTGCGACTGTATGGCCTATACAGTCAGCTGCCACATGGCACTGTATGGACTGTACATGCATCATCTTTTTTTCTTGTTTGATGAAATGAACAGAGAATGATATATTGAGCATACGATATTCGTTTGAGCCCATTCAAGTTGTGTTGGGTTTGTATCAATGAGGCCTACGCACATGTTCATTTTGAATCCATTCTAAGTACTTTGATTTTTAGGTCTTCCTGGACCCAATTTGGTCCTGAGATCCAATTATGGATCAAACCTCCCCACTAAAGACCTTTTGGTCCTCAAAAAGGTTACTGACCAGTCATCAAGTGTGGGATAGGCCACCTGAATTGTTCTTTGTTTTTAAAATTTGTCCTGTGCACTTGTCTCATCAAGATCAACTGTAAAAAAATCATGATAACTGATAGCATATTGTTAGCCACTTGTACTTTGTCACATCTTATTGAAGCCACTATTATCCATGTTGACAACATTACTAATGATAACATCAGAAATATGACTTCAAATGAGATGATATGTTTATAATACTTGCATGACATTAGCTTATCTTGAAGTAAAGTGTGATTGATCTTCCATTCTACAATCATCTCATGTTCTTTCTTAAGATCTATTACTTGATTTGAAACAATTATAGGTGTGTTTCTTGCATGAGACATCTTTCTTAATTGTTCCATAGTTTCAAGAGATCGATTTTATTTAAAATGATGATCATGTACAACATATTCTTGACATGCTTTGATTAAGTGATATTGATTCTTTTCCCTGTAGAAGATTGCTTTATGATCATACAAGTAAGGACTGCCTAAGAGCATTCCACATCCATTGAGTGGCACCACATCACATGTTACCATGTCCACAAATTGAAAACTTTAATGTGCATTTCTTTGTTATGTGCAATTGATGATTATTGCTTATCCATTTAAGTGTGTAAGGCTTATAATGTTTCTGAGTGTTTAATCCCAATTGTTTAACCAATTCCTCTGAAATCAAGTTAGATTGAGATCCACTATATATCAATGTGTCAACCTTAGTATGCCTCATATTGACCCTTAAGTGAAACAATTTACTTATAGAATCATATCCATCACAAATTTTACCTATCAAACCAACCAATGAGACTTTAGATTCATCACCTGAGTTGTTGTTGTTGTTGTTTTCCTCCCTTTCCTTTATTTGAACCACTTTGTTCTCTTCTCGGGATGTAATTGTTAGAAATGGTCATCATCATGCCCTTCCTTCTTGCAATGCTTTCAAGAGGTCTTCTCTTCCTTTCTTGCCACTGAATTTTCCTTCTTTCCATTCCACTTCCTTTTGTCCTCTTTCCTTGAAGACGATTCCCCTGATACTCCAACACCTACTTTCCTTGCCTCAATGTATGTTGATTGAACAAAAACCTCATCAAGATTCGTAGGTCCAAACATACATAATTCATATATGTGTAGGTAAACCTACTATATACTTCATAATACTTTCTTGGGTATGTAAAGGAATATCTAACATCAATGCCATTTTATGAAATCCATCTGTGTATTCTTCCACTGTTTGTCCTTTTCTTAGTTTAAGCGCTTGCCATTCAGTTAAATCTTTCTCTTTATAACCCAAACGATAGAATTGATTTCTAAGTGTAGAAATAAAACTTTCCATGATGGAAGTACATTACCCACTTGTTGCGTGCCATTTTGTAACTTGCTTTGCCACCAGATGAGTGTCATTCCTGCAAGTCAAAGTGATGCCAACTTGATCTGAGTTTCCTCATCCTTGATTTGTTGCACACTGCAATAAAACTCCATCTTTCTAACCCAATTATCAAGCCTCTCTACATTAACTTCACCATCATACATAGGTAATTCAAATTTCAAATCAAATTTTAATAAAGGAATTTCTTGTTTATGTTTATGGACATGTTTTGTTGCAGTGGATTTAGAACTTGAACTTGAAGAAGAAGAAGATGATGGAGAAGAAGGACGTGAAGGAGGAATTTGAGGAGGATCCTCTCCTTATTCACTTTTGACTTTTGAATATTAACCTATATTTGGTCTCTTATGTTCCAAGTAATCATCATACAAAACCTTCATCATCTCCAACATGGTGAAGAATGTTTTTCGAAACTCTTTCTCATCCTGAGAAAGTCCCTCTTTCGATGCCATATTCTCTCTTAGAGAAGTTATCTTTCTCAATAACATCAATGGATTATATTCAACAAGCTCTCCTTCACCATGATCCAGTCTTTCCCTAGTAATCATACAAACTAAAAAACCAACCATCAACTAGCTCTCATACCACTTGATCCAAAAAGATCTTTTAAATGACAATGGTTGAGTTATTATGCATGAGTTAAAATACCATTTAGGAAACTAATGAAAGAAGGAATAATTAAAGAGGAAACATAGCAGCCATTAAGAAATATATAGGTGTGTGTGTGTGTGTGTGTGTGTGAACATAAGCATGAAGAACAACAAACCATAACAAAAAGATGATAATGGAGTTCGACAATCTCACCTACGTCTCTGGGCCTTTGTCTCAATCAGTGAGTCTTTCTTATTTCTACTCAAAGAATTAAAAGTAAATCACAATAGTTCCAAAAAGGTTACAAAATGATATGTTATTGTTCTACCAGATATCTAGAACCCAACAAAACTGACGACACTGAAATCGAATGAACAGATTTCCTAGAAATAGCCCAAGGCGCTCTCCTTAATGGCTTCCCTACATAAAAATGGCTTTAGCTCAATAATTATTTAGCATAAACTTGTTCTAAACCTCCTTCCATGGATCCAAGAACCTCTGGTTTTTATAGACTAGAAGTTGGTAACAACCTCCCAACTTCTCCCCAAGATATGGCCTAAAAAAGGGCCCAATATCCCCCAATATTGGCCAAAATCCCTCAAAACTACTGAGAAAATCACTGAAAATCATATTACATAGTTAAAAAACCCACTTTTTCATATGATCAGGGAGTATCCCCTTATCTTGCATGCTCTTGGTCATGTGGGAGCCTCCATGTGACCTCAGGCTTATCTGGCATATTGGCTTGACCCCTAGCTCTCAGCCTCTGGTCCTGTGCTTGGCAATGTGGCTATAGGATATGCATCCACATGCTATACTGTTTAAGTCCCCTGATGTTTAGCCAATTGTTACGCCCCTATTCAGCAGGCTAGCCCGACCAATCAGGGCTAACCCTTAACTATCCATGCTAACAACTAAAAGGAACCAGTTCATATGCGATGTAATAGGACCGTGCCAATCCACAAACCTGCGCACAAAAAGTTATAAGGTGTAGACATATGGTAAATCATTGAACCGAGGGTTGGGTATATGCCCCAACCCTTTATCCTCTGCACATATCCAATGTTTTAAACTTTAAATATATATAGCATGGCATAGTGGTAAGGACTACAATGTAGGCAGGCTAGTAGCCTGACCTACACGAGGACATGGCCACTCGGGGATGTCACGGGTTCGACCCCAGTGAACTCCAAACAAATTTTTCCAATATGTTATCCAATGGAGGGGTGCCATGTGGCACCTTAACATTCGTCCAAAAAGATGCCACGTGTCCAAAAACCATTTTTCCACATCTTCCATGTGTCTGCTCTGTCACCTACCACTGTACCTGCCACATTTTCCACGTGTTGTATAGACCTGCCACGTTAGTCGTATGGACGTGCCACCTGTCACCCTTGTAGTGGTGAAACGTTTCACTCCCTGAATTATCCACTTGTCTTCCCATGTCAGCACCAAATGTACCCTGCCACGTCAATTGTATGACCATATGGCCTATACAGTCAGCTACCATGTAGCACTATACGAACTGTACAATCATCATTTTTTTTGCATATTTGACGAAATGAACATACTGAGATATTGTGAGAATATGACCTCTATTTGAGTCCGTTCAAGTTGCATTGGGTTTGTATCAACAAGGCATACGCACATGTCCATTTTGAATCCATTATGGAAACTTTTATTTTTAGGCCTTCCTGGACCCAATTTGGTCTCAAGATCCAATTCTGGATCACCATGGAAGTAGATGAAAATGATAGCATAGTTCAAGATGATGGGACAAATCAAATGATCCAAGACTTATTCAGTCATCCAGATGAGGATCATGGGGAAAGTAGTGATGGTATTTATGATGAAACTCTGCTTGAAAAGGAAAATAAACGACTTTATAAAGGGTCAAGAGAAAATATTCTCTCCACTACATTGTTGTTGGTGAACTTAAAGGTTACGAATCACTTGTCGAACAATTGTATGACACAGATTCTAAGGTATGTAATATGTTTCATCAAATATACATAAAGGTTGACTTTTCCCCCTTATTTTAGTGTTAATTGATGTGTAAAATAAAAATGCAATGTTTACAATTACTATTCTTTACATTAACTAGTTATTTTTTATGTTTTAGATTGTTAGGTGAATTTTTGTTACCCTCGTCAAAAAAAGTTCCTCGCACATATTGATATTTACATGTCATTATGAAATACATTGGAATGGAGTATCAAAGTATAGATGCATGTCCTGATGATCATATTATATATCATGGACTACATGCATCGAAAACAAAATGCCCGGTATGTGGTATTAGTGGATATCAAACCGATCAAGTAACAAAAATGGTCCCTCAAAAGGTTTTCTGGCATATTCCCATAATTCCACATTTGTAGTGACTGTTCAGGTGCCAAAGCAAATCACAATTTATGGATTACCATGAACGAAAGATAATTGAACACGGCATTCTTCAAATGTCTGCAGATGCTAATGCATTTAAGGAAATTGTTGCAAAATGGCCATAATTTACAGATAAATCTCGTAATGTTAGGATTTCATTGGCAACTGACATTGTTAATCCATTTGGAGAGCTTCGGTCTATTTACTCAGTGTGGCCTATTTTTGTTATCAACAGTAACATTCCTCCTTGGATGTCAATAAAGAGGGTGCACATAATGTTGACAATGATTGTTCCGGGTATTTGTTTACATTAATTTTTTCGAATGTAAATTTTTCATTTTTCTTTTTTTTTTTGCATAATATCTTT
>JZKD02S1717566.1:1306903-1339797 GCA_000966675.3 Picea glauca
GTAGAGAATAAATTATTCTCAAAACCAAGAGAAGTTCATTAATTCATCTTTATACTCAAATACCACTCACAGACCAACTCTATATATCCACCCATGAGATTTTGTATTTAAATAATGATTTCATACTAATATTAATATTTATGGAGCAAAAGAGTATTTGAGAGAAAAAAAACAAAGACATAAAATAACTTGAATTTTGTCATGCGATTAATCAAGTAATTATTTTATCAACATTATTGCACCATGTCCTTGTGATGCAGGACCCCTCTCCCTTAGGGGTTACCTAACCTCCTGGTCAAGGATATTCAATTACTTGAGTTGAATCATATCTTTGGGCCTCTACTAGACCCAAACTTTAATTCACACAGGTCCCTTATTGTTACCCATGCAGGTTCGATTCAACCACACAGCCTTTTCCTGGCACTTATGGTAACACTAAGTGTTGAGCGCTAGCTCCTCTACTATGATCATGTCTTCCTTAAGACCACTGGCTATGAACTTAGGCTATCCCCCTTCATGACTTCAGGTTTTGATGATTTTGAATGTAGCTTACTCCTTTTTCCCTGAGCTCCAAACCCACAAAATCACCTAGACCAAATCTATGATCCATGCTTCTCTAACAACCAATGACTATGGTCTACTTCAGGACTTCAAATTCGATATTTTTGAGTGTTCCATAGACCCCCTTTGCCTGGACTAACTTTTACCCGAAGTTACGGATCGATTGCCACATGATCACCTCGATCAATGCTCAAGATTGCCCTTCATTCCCACTTAGGGTGACTTGCAGTCAACGCCCCTTTACTCTTGTTTCTCTTAGAGTATCAATCCTCCAAAGTGGCAGATATTCCACCACATGTCCTATACCAATGGAAGGCTTAGATGAACTCCAATGCTCTGGCCTTTGGCAGTTCGCATGAATTCACACTTCAATTCCTCAGGAGTGACTTTTCTCTAGAGTAAATATCCACTCTCCACATATCTTTGTTCATCAATGACTCTTATTGACTCCAACCTTTGGGACTTTTGACCCTTAAAAACTTACTCACCAATTTCCCCAAAGTGTTCTATCACCGTAGTGATATATCTGACACCACGCATTCCAACCATGGACATCTAGGATGATTCCTTACCTTTGGAGCTTCAGATGACTTTTGGTCAACAAATCCAATTCCTCCTTTCTTTTTCCTCCAGATTATGCACTTTCAGACTCCACGATCTACTAGCATGTGTCCCTCTCAGATCGAAGACCACAATTTACTTTGGCAGTTCGGTCTTCGTGAGTTTTGGCTTTACTACTCTTGTTTTCCTCCAATGTCCTCTTGTCCCAGAGTACACGGATCTCCACTGTGTGTCCTTCCTAGATCCAAGAGTCCAGATCTCTTTGTCCTTCATGACTTCAAAAAATTGTCTCTTTGCTCCAAGTAAATCTTCAGGATATTTACCTCCCAAACTCTTTGATCTCTTGCCATGTATCCTCCATGATACCGACGATTAGGATTCACTTCGCAGCTTCAGGACTTTAGAGATCCCTCTCTCAAAACATTTCAAACCTCTAAATACCCAGAGTGATGAAGGAATCCAAGGCTAACTTTCATGCAATTCTTTGAGATCTCACAGTCTTGAATGATCTCGCTTCCTTTGAATGGAATCTCGCTCGTTAATTTGGTGAATCTTAAAAGGATCCTCCCTATTGAAGACTTTTCTCCCTCTACCCCTTATGATCTTGTTCTTCCTCTAAACCTATAACTCCTTATAGTGTTTCTTCGACACTTAGTCGATTTTTGATCTATGGACACCTTGAAAAATGTCTTTATACTCTTCTGCAAGTAAACATTGAGTTGTTCCCCCTCAGCTTCTGAGTTAAAACAAACTCTGTCAATGCACACCTTGCAGACACTTATGAACTCCTTGCAAAAAAACGCTTCATGTTATCTCTCATGAGCTTCTGATTCGAAAGAGACTCTTTCAATGCACACCTTGAGGACACTATGCACTCCTTGCACTTGCTCGTAGAAGAGAAACAATTGAAACTTATGTAAACCCTCATAGATTCATACATTCAACCATGTAATGCATTCATAACATAAGAACAAGTAAATAACAAAGAACTTCAATTAAACAGGAATCCTTCCACTCATTCAAATAGACACAGTAATAGAAACACCAAACATGTGGATCAATGCTTCAATGTTATATTCATCTAAATGATATGTACATGGGCTCATACAATGCTCTTCAGCAGCTCTCGGCAACTCTTAGAAAAAACAACAACTCTCAGTAGCCTCATTTGGGCATACAATACATTTATTTATACAAAAATTCTCAAAGATCTCTTTCCCTCCGACTATGTTAGTGCTATCCTATCGAAATAAAAGATTTCAACTACTAAGGCTTTATTACAATAAATGTTCAAGACAGACAAATAAGAGTGAATGCTTTGAATATGTACTACTATTTTCTACATTAAAGGAAATATGATATCCATCGATCTCATGCGATGGTTAAGTCTCTTAACATTTAAGATCTTCTCTAATTACAATATTTTCAAGATATTTGCATGACATGCCATCTTTAAAATATCAAAAATCACTTCACAATGTGTGTTATGGTGTTGATTTGTCTTCCACTTGCACTTTGATGACGATGCTCCTACATCATACTCCTCTGGACAAAAATTCATGGACTCTTTTCCATGACCTCCTGCACTGACTTTCCATGCTTTTGAATATCTTCTTCATTTACCCAACTGGAATCTTCTATTGTGTGTCCTTTCCACTTTACCAAATACTCAAAATAAGTCTTTCTCCCGGTTTTCTTATCATTCCTCTGATCTATGATCTTCTCCATCTATGGATTTTCTGCTATAAGCATTTGCTTCTCCCACTAGATCTCTTTTTGATCTTTTGATCCTTTTTTGTCATCTTCTCTGTAAGGATATAGGTCTAAAATATTGAATATGGGTGATATACCCACATCCTCTAGCAGCACTATCTCATAAGCATTGGCATCAAATTTCTTTAGGATCTTACACAGTCCTATCTTCTTCAATTTCAAGTTGTTATGTGTTCCCCTTGGGAACCTTTCTTTCCTGATATGTGCCAGAACTTGATCTCTCGCTTCAAATTGAATTTCTCTCCTATGTCAATCAACTCTACGTTTATATTTTCTGCTACTGTCCTACAACTACTCTTTGATCTAATTATGAAGCTTCTACATTTCTGTAGCGAAGTCTTCTACTCCAACACTTCTATATTCATTCTACTCCAAATATCTCAACTCCAATACTCCTCTTGGCTTCATCCCATATACTATTTGGATTGGGCTCTTTCCTGTACTTCTATTTGGTGAGTCATTGTATTCAAACTCTGCTTGTGACAGAATTTGATCCCACTCTCTATGATTTTCAATGACCAAACTCCTTAGAAAATTTCCTAAACTCTGATTTACCACCTAAGTCTGTCCATATGTTTGACGGTGATATGATGAACTAAAGGAAAAATTTGTCCCCAGTTTATTCCACAATGTTCTCCAAAAATGACCAACACATTTAGCGTCTCTATTTGAGAAAATACTCTTAGGAAACCCATGAAGTCTTACAACTTCCTTGAAAAACAAATTTGCAATATGTGTTTCATCATTAGTTTTATGGCATGGGATAATTTTTTTTTTATATTTGAGAATCTATCCACTACAAAAAATATGGAATCACTTCCCCTTTGTGTTCTTGGAAACCCCCACACAAAATCCATCCTTATTACATCTCAAGGTCTATCTGGAATAGGCAATGGTTGATACAATCTAGTGTATAGTCTCTTTCCTTTTTCATACTAGAAAATATTACATTTGTTCACAAACTTCTTCACTTCTTCCCTCATACATGGCCAATAGTATGAATTTTTCAACTGTGCAAATGTCTTGTCATGGCCTAAATGCCCTACTAGACCTCCACTATGTTTTTCCTTCAACAGATTATTTTTCATTGAGCACTTTGGTATGCACAATTGGAAACCCTTAAACAAAAATCCATCTTGAATCAGATACTCTTTCTAGTGGCTTCTATCTCTGAGCATAGAATTTTCACATGCTTCATATGCCTCTTTAAAATCTAGATCATCACAATACATATCCTTAAGGTGTTTGAACCCTAAGGTTTTCACTTGAAATTCCTGCAGAATCAGACATCTCTTGCTTAATGCATCAACAACTTTGTTAGCATTACCAAAAAAATGGTTAGTGAAAAAAGTGAATTTTTTCATAAACTCTATCCACTTAGCATGTCTTTTATTTAACATATCATGTCTAGTTATTAATTGCAAAGCCTGATTATCGCTATACAAAACAAATTCTTTTGGAGCAAGGTAGTGCCTCCATTTCTTCAAGGCTTGAATTATTGCATAAAATTATTTATCATATGTGGAGTACTTTCTCTTAGTGTCATTCAACTTCTCGTTGGAATATGTAACATGCCTATTATCTTGCCTCAAGACTACTTCGATTGCAACTCCACTAGCATCACATCTTACTTGAAATGTCTTCCCGAAATTTGGCAAGACCAGAATCGATTATTTTGTTATCTTCTCCTTTAATATCCTGAATATTTTCTCAGCTTCTTCTGTCCACTTAAAATAATTGTGTCTCTTCTTCACTGTATCTAATATTGGTGTACAAATTCCACTGAAATTTCTAATGAACTTCTGATAGAAACTTTCTAATCCATGGAAGCTTCTCACCTAAAATATTCTTCTTGGCGATGACCATTCTCTAATTTCTCTCAACTTCTTTGGATACATTTTCAATTCATTTGAAGAGATTACAAAACCCAAGTAAATGATTTTTGTCTTCATAAAATAGGACTTCTTCATATTTACCAGCAACTTCTCCCACTTCAATCTTTTCATCACTAATGTTACGTGACTCAAATTCTCTTCTTCAGTTTTACTGAAGACTAATATATCATCCAGATATACAATCAAAAACTTACCAATGAAATATTTCAATACCTCATTCATCAACCTCATAAAATTACTTGGGGCATTTTTCAAACCAAATGGAATAACAAGTCATTCATACAACCCTCCGTTCATTTTGAAGTTTATTTTCCACTCATCACCTTCTCTCATCTTTATCTAGTGATATCCACTCTTCAGGTCTATTTTTGAAAAATAATTTTGTCCACTCAAACAATCTGTTAAGTCATCCATCCTTGGAAAAGGAAATATGTACATGATGGTGATCTTGTTTATGGCCCTTGAGTCTGTACACATTCTCCATCCCCTATATTTTTTTGGACTCAACATAGTTGGTACTGTGCATGGAATCAAGCGTTCTCTGACTAAACCTTTGGCATCAAATCCTAGACTTGCTTCTTTACCTCCTTATTTTCTTGAGGTGTTAATCTGTATGGTTCTTTGTTCAAAATACTTGATCTTGGTATTATATCAATGTGATGGCTGATACTCTTGATGGGTGGAAATGAGCTAGGTAACTCATCCACTACTATGTCAACACAATTCTCCAACAACTCCTGAACTTCTTCAGGAAGATCATCCATAGAAGTACTTGTAAGGACAACTTTGGGTTTCCTCACCACATCAAATTGCATCTCCTTTCCCTTCTTGGCTTCACTTAGGAGTTCTTTCCCACTCATGAGAATTATACTTGTGATGGCTTCTTCCTTTACATTATTTTCCTCTATTGGTAGTAACATGTGTGTCCTACCATTATTCTCCAAAGTATAAGTATTTTTTCTCCTATCATGAATGACATTTCTTTCAAACTGACATGGTCTCCCCAATAATACATGACATACATCCATGGGAATTACACCACAAAAACTCTTATCTCTATATCCTCCTATCTTAAATTCAACTAGGCATTGTTTAGTTACCATTATGTGGTGTCCTTTATGCAACCATGAGACTCTATATGGACTTCTATGTGTAGTTGTCTCTAGCTCCAATTTCTAAACCATATCTTTGGATACTAATTATCAGTGCCCCCACTATCAATTATCACCTTGCATACCCTATCTTTAGTATTGCAAGAAGTTCTGAACAAATTGTTCCTCTGCATTGGTTTTTCAACCTCTAGCCCTGGCTTCAATAGAACCTTCTTCATCATCAAATACCTCCCATTTTTTGCACCTTCTGCCTCAACACTCTGCTTCTGCACTTCTGAAATGTGCGCTTCAACTCCTCCTTATTTATTTCTCTCAGAGAATTCCCAAGACATGTGTATTGTTTTTCCACAGGCATAACACTTCACCTCTGCTCCTCTGTCACTTCCTCTTCCTCAAGGAAAAGAATTCCTTCCACTATATTTTCTCCCTTGGGAACTTCCTCATATTTCTGAGTGACTATGTGGTTTTCCAGTCTCAAACTTGGGATTATGTGCCTTATCATGGATAATTCCCTTGCCTCTGTTTAGACTTCTTCCTGTGCTTTGTTGGCTTGGTTTTGTAGCCAACTTCTTCTCTACCTTTAGCGCAATCTGATAAGAATCCTTCACTATTCTTACTATCATCATGTTGATTTCATCCTAGATTTCATATCTCAGTCCATTAACATACATGAAAACCTTTTCATCATTATTTTGTCTTTGTCCCACCCTAATGTTCAACTTGTAGAACTCCTCTGTGTACTCATATACTGCCAGTACTTTCTGTCTCAAGTTCTGCAACATCCTGAACAGATTTATCTAATAGTCCTTGGGTATGAATTTAGCCTTGATCTTAGCTACCATTCTATCCCAGCTCTTAATCTTTTGTTTTCATTTGCATCTTCTGTCAGCCTATAGTTCATCCCACCATAGTTTTTCATGTTCCTTCAATCTAGTGACAACACGTTTCACCTTCTTCTCCTCATCAACGTCTTCATAGTTGAAGTAATTTTCCATTGATCTTATCCAATCAAGAAATTCTTCAGCATCTAAATTGCCTTTGTACTGGGATGTCTATCTTTGCTCTAGCTCCCAACTTGACAACCTCTTTCAGCAAGCGTTCTTCTGCAGCATCCTCTATTACAAATTCTTCAACTTCTACTTCTTCGCCCTTTGCATCACTAATGTCTCAAGAATTAGGTGTTCTCCTTTGTGTTGTCTCCATAGAATCCAAGATTTCACGGAGTTCTCTCATTTGCCTTTCCAAAACTTGATTTTCTACAGGTGGCACTACACGTCTTCTAGGAGTCATTGTGTTAACCTTTTATTCACATATAGAGCACAATTTGAGGCTCTGATACCACTTGATGTAGGACCCCTCTCCTTTAGGGGTTGTGTTAGCACTCTGTAATTCCCATAGGTTGTCAGGGGGAGAATAAATTGACAGAGGTAACTTACCAAAACCTCTTTCGAAAATAGGATCTAGCCCTTCCAGTTTCAGAGAGGGACCTCTCTGTAAGCTTTAGATTTGTTTGAGTTATAGATATTAGCATGTTAAAATAATATGAGTTTTTTTTTTTGTTTATAAATATTGGCTAATGTATTTCATTAAACATCCACTGGGCTATGGGGTCTGTATTAAAAATTGAGATCAGATACAGTCTTTAAAAGGTTTCTTCACAAGGAAATATAGTGAGAATGTTGGATCTATTAGGGTTAAAAGTGATGGAAAAGATAGAATAGGCAAGATAGTCAACCAAGCAATTAAGAATTTATTTACTTAATATCAAAAGAATAACATGTAGATCACTAAAAGACCAGAAACAAAGTGCACTAGACAAATTATGTTCATTAACTTCCTTTTAATGATTAGAAATAGAAAACAAAATGATAACAGAGTAAGATAAACATTAACAAAGAAAGATAAACATTACCAACATCCAAACGGAAGAATCTTGTGAATAGTATTTTTATTACTGATTGATCTCTTTGAAAATATTACAAAGATAGCTCCTTGGGTGAAAAAATAACCCTCAATACTTTGAAGAGTGAATTATTTATACAAAAATTGCATCTAATCTTATCATTAATGATAAGGATATTATGGAGAAAAAATCTAACTAACTAGATTACATATTACAAAACAATAGGAATGTTAATGATCTTCTCGAATCCTTGGTGTTGATTATGGGGAAAGTAGTTGGTGATTCATCTTTGACTTGATTGTATTCCTCATGCTGACTCAGACAATCCATGTCACCTTTACTCAAGTAACGAGCATAGGTATTCCCACCTCTTTTGACTGGGGATGGAGACCTTGAGAAACCTTCTGTATGTTTTGTCCATCTCAGTGTACTTAGAAAAGGTATGATTTGTAATGAAAATGTACTTTATCTCATGTTGGATGCTCAAGTCCAACTGTAGAGTTTCTAAGAAAGAATTTCCAATAATGCTCCCTTTTATGCCTGCAAATTTAGAACCATCTTTTGCTACTTCAAGGATATTTTTTTTGTATTCTGACATAGTGATGAGTTTATCATTTATCACTAGGAGTCTTGGAATTCCCTTCTTGTGTAGTGTGTCAACCTCGCTGAAGAATCTCTGCACTCCAATGTCCATTGTCTGAGCTTTCTCTTCTAGTTCCAGCATCAATCCTTTCTTGGTCAGAACCTTCATGACCTAAAGGATGGTTTATGTCCTGTCTTCAATTTCCAATGCCTCTAGCTCTTCTTTGGTTTTGGATTTTAAGACCCTAATGATTTCAATTGCCTTTGTAGGCCTATCTCCCAATTCTTCCTTTATCTTGTCAATTGTTTGTCTGGCTCTTTGCACCAATTCATGTTGTTCAAACACAATTTGAATAATAGGACAAATCTCTGTCATGGACTTGTTGATGTCCATACATATTTTTTCCTTGGCTTCTGACAGTGTCTTAGCCATGAGAGTATCTTTCTATAGATTTTGAAATTATTTAGCTCGAGTCTTTGTGATTTGTGCATATCTATGTTGTAGCTGGACTAAAACATGGATTTCATATTTTGGAGTTTTTTAATCTGTTGTTGCAATCTTCTGATTTCTTCTCCTTCTAGGTTCATGTCCTCCATTGACTTTTCCAATTTCTCAGATGCATCTGGAACTGTCATTGAAATGGTTGTTGGAATTTTTGTTGTTGTTTCTATTGTTGTACTAATTCTTGTGAGAGGGACTGCATCTAGTGGGATGACAGTAATTGGCACATTTTGTTCCTTATCTTTGACTAACTTCTCTAGCTTAGCCTCCATCTCCTTTATTTGTGCATTCTTCTCCATTATTAGTTTCATCGTTTCCTCCTTGTGGCCTTCACTCTCAGCCATTTCCCTTGCTTATGAGTCTTCAGTGGCTGGGAGATTCAGTTGTTTCCTCCGAGATGCGATGTCAACATTTTTCTTCTTAAGTTCTTCGGCTTCTTTGGCATTGGGTGGATCATAGCCAATTTTCAGTACCAACTCTTCTAGGGACTTTATCTTGTTATCCTTGGCTAAAGAAGATATCTTTTCCAGATTCAACTGAGACTGGACATTTTTCAAAGATACCTACAACTTTGCAACATTTAAGGATGTATTTTCCAAGGTGGAGAAAATCATCTCCCCAATTTTTGTGTGCATGTCCATTTGATAAGCTGGATGCACCTCTTTTACATCAAATTCAAATGTTTTCCTCTTGTAATCAGAAATTGTCTTTGTATGAGGAACTTGTGCCTGCAAGAACACCATGTGAATTATTTCTTTCTTTGTGTCGAATGCCAATAGTAACTTGTGATGTGTTGTATATGTCTTCTTCCAAAACTATGCATAGGTGTTGTTAGTTAGCATCTCATTTTTCTGTTAGATCAAGTTGTACTTGTCAAAAATATTAATTCCTACAAGCTGTTGTGAGGACATAGTTGACAATGTGATATCTTCTTTCTTTTTATATGAGGAATTAGATACTAGGTGTTGGATACCTAAGAATACTGATGAATGTGGTCCCTCCATAACTATGGTAGACTAAGTTTCTTCTTCTCTAGACTTGTCGGGTGTATGGCTAGTCTTGGTCCTCTTCCTGTAGACTTGGAAATCTTATGCTGAGACCTCTGTGACTGAGGAAGAAATTTATTTCCTGGCTTTCTTCTCTGCTTGTACCTTTGGAGTGTTGGTATGTGAAATGCTAGCAGGTGAAGGCAGTTGTTTTGTATCTAGCAAAGTATTTTCCTCCCACTTTGTCTGATTCATGAAATTTTCAATTTCAAGATTGGGCACATGAGCATAGGGAGAAATCATCTTTTTAAGCCTGGTTTCTGTAATAATGCCACAGGGGTCATAGTGCCATGGGAAAATTAGGCTGAAAATCATTTATTTCATAAGATTATTGGCTTCTTCCCCTGCAACTCTATGTTGCAAATGAAAGAACTTATCTGGCCTTTAATCCTAAGTTGTTGTTGCTTCTTGAATGACACAAAGTGGATGTCATCAGAGTTGATGATTTGTCTGATGTATTCCAAGGAAAATATTCTGACAGGAAGGTATTTAGGTAGCTTGTAAGGAGGTAACTCACACCCATAGACCTTGATTTTTGTGTGGTTCTGGTAAAGGTACCAGTCCCCTATTTTGGCTATGTCTGATAGGTGCAGAATCCTTTGAACTTCCTCATTTATTCTAGGTTATGTTCTATTGTTGAGGATGCATACCACTGGATGGTAGAATTGGTCAATGAACTATTTGAAGGTTAACTTGTATGAGTTCTTCCTCACTATTGATGTCCAAGAGGTCATTGGTTGAGGATTTCCATCTTAATCCAGCTTCTAGAAGGAGAAGGAGAATTTGTCTTCTTGGAAGAAGAGGAACAGGTACACCATCGCTAAGGATTACTTGAACATACCCTCTATGGAGAATTTGAATAGTTGTTCATGGATGTTATCCACTAGAAACTGGCCATAGTCAAACTGTGTAGTAGCTTTCTCTTCGGTGGGGAAGATGGATAGGAAACCCATAATGGGTTCATCCACCCATTCATCATAATAGTATCCCAGCAAGCAACACATGGATGAAATGATTTGGTTGCCTTTGACTGAAAAGATACAAGAATGATATGGGGGATTATTTTTGGGCAAATGTGCATTTTCAGGAAGAAAGAGTTAAAATATTTGAGCTCTCTACGGGAAGACAGTTTTGGTACAACTCAGTCAATATTTCAATGGAGAAAGGGGAAAGAGAGTTAGTTCTGGGTATTTGCAACATTTGGTTTATTATTTCAGGGGTGATGGTGAATAGAGTTTCACCAGACGAAGACACAATGGCCCTTTGGTTGGCAAGATAGTGAGATTGGCACTTCAGGGCGAACTCAGGGAAATGATAAGTCTGGGGAACAAGGTAAAGTGGGAGATTGGACTCCTAGAGTCCGATATCGTCACTCTGGTCTAGGAAACTATCTTTGAGCTAGAAGTGTAATTCGAAGAATTTGAATTCACACTTCAGCTCTGCAATTCGATAGTCTTTATCGACTAGGGGGATGTGATTTAGATTGACAAGAAGAGGGAGGAAAGGATTTTCTTTAGTTTCGATGGCTTTAGAATTAGGCGCCGTGATAAAATAGATATCTATAAATGGACAAGGTGCAGTTTGTTATTACCAGGTGTAATGGTGCTTTGTTGACCATGATCTCAGTGGCAGTTAGCTTGAAAATGGGAAATGGTGGCATCGATTGTGTCTGGATTGGTGAACAGTGCAGGGATGGAGAAAAAACAGAGATAAATGGCATAGGGAGGTGTCCATTGTGGTGCAGGTGGTGAGTCAAACGAGTAAGGGTCAAGAGAAGTGGCATTTCTTGGCTAACGGATGGAAACATATGACGTGGAATATATTTAATTGCCAATGGGTGGAAATATGTGATGGATGATAGGTGAGTGGAGTTTGATGTGGTGGCAGGGCAATGGAGCATGGCGGTAGAGTGCGTTGACAATATTGAAGAGTGGTGTGGTGGTATATCGGAGAGGGGGTAGGCAGTAAGAGGGAATGAGTGAGGGGGGTCTGATTAAATGTGAGGCTGACATGTTATGAGGGGCTTGGGCTTGGAAAACCACCATCTCAAACACACCCCCACCGTTAAAGGAAGAAAGTTCAGGGGGGTCTGATATTCATTGTTGACTGTAGATCTTGGCGTCCTTTGATTAGTCGCTAAAATTAGTCTGCCTTTTAGTCACAATGCACCAAAGGTGTCACATCCTAATAGACTTATGATAAAAACATGTTGTGGGTCTTTGCAGCTCCCCTTTCTTTATTTTTTCACCAAGGGGTCAAAACTACATCATTTTAACTCAAATCAAAAGAATTTAAGCAACTTTTAACAAGATTTTATTGAAACAAAACATATTAACATATCTCCTAATCTAGGTACATAGACCATTAACTCAGATTAAATTGTTGGGTTAACCATTACTCTAACCTAAGAAATTTGGCTAAGCTTAGACTGTTTAGCCAAATTTATTCACTATCCTATCTAATTAGGATAAGATTATACTGTTTAGCCCAATTTATTCACTATTCTATCTGCATAAATTTAAAGGACTTGATCATGGTTAGACAATATGAATCAAGCCAATTTTATTCCATGGGGTTTCATCTTTTCTCTTTCTATACCCTCTTTTTATTCTTTTTCTATTTTTTATTCTTTTCTTTTCTTTTTCTTTTTCTTTTGTTTTCTTTCTTTTCTTTCTTTTTTCTTTTCTTTTTTAAATCATTTACAGAATAAAATATTATTTACAACAAAAATACAACTAGAGGAAAAGATTATAATCACCAGGTGATTCCTATGAAACATAGGGTTATAACAGTAGCTCCACTTAGGGATGGTGCTCTCCTTGTGAGGTGCCAAGAACCTGCTACCTGATGCCTTGAAACTTCTTCTCTAGTGCTTCTTCTGCAACTTGATTTGTTTTATTTTGACTGTAAATCTGTTGGTCCTAATTAGCGGCTTAGGGCCTTCTCTTCGGGCTTCAACCACTTGATCAAAAACACCCATACATGAAATAAAAGTAAAAATGGTTTGTACAATGAGATGCGTGGCTAAATATTTTCATTCTAGTGGAACATAATGTTTTATCATCCTGCCATTGATAGGTCCTCCTAGAATATCTGCCCCATCTCTGTCCTTAAGTAAGAATGCATTATTTCCTCTATAAGCCTGGATGATGAAAGGGTCTTTCCATAAATTGTCAAACTTCCCATCCTTTCCTTTGTCTTCATTTATTGAATCCCATTTTAGTACCATATCACCCAATTTAAAATCATCCTCCTTGGTTCTTCTATCATAAATTTTCTTGATGCTCTCTTGAATTACATGGGTCTGGTTATACACCTCCTCTCTAGACTGTTGTAGTTGGATCATCTGATTGATTCTCCTTTGGATGTCAATAGGCTCTACATGTACTTCTTGTAACAACTTCATAACAGGAACACCCAAAGAAGTGGGGAAAACTGCATCAGTTCCATATACCAACTGATATGGGGACATACCAATTGATCTTTTTGTGGTCAGCCTATCAGCCCAAAGTGCATGAACCAACTTGTTGTGCCAATATTTCTTATTTTCTTGCAACATTTTCTTAATTATATTTACCAAACTCTTATTAGAGGACTCTGCCAATCCATTACCCTAAGGTTAATAGGATGTAGAGTGCCCTAAAGTGATCTGGTACTTACTGCAAAATTATATCAACTTTTTTTATTTGAAAGTTGTTTCATTATCGATGATAATCTTTTTGGGGCATCCAAAACGAGAGAGAATGTTATTTTCCAAGAGTTTTGTAATCATAGCATACGTAGCCTGCCTGGATGGTACAACCTCAATCCACTTTGTGAAATATTATATATCTTTGAGGATCCACTTATGTTGGCCCGAAGAAGGTGGGTGAATCTCGCTAATAAAGTGCAAACCCCATTGCTGGAATGGAGCTTCAATCAAAATAGGTTTCAAGGGTAAAGGAAAAAGTTTCCTTTTTCCTTCAAAGACCTAGAACTTATGGTAGGAGGTTACCTTTTTATGAACATCTGCAAACAAGGTGGGCCAGTAAAAACTAGCTCTAAGGATCTTGTTAGTATTAGCCTTCTAATTTAAATGCTCGCCACAATATCCTTCATGGAACTCTTGCAATTTCTTGTCATCTTCATATTTCAATAAACAATTAAGTAAAATGCCTCCAACATCTTTCCAGTAGATATTTCCATTCATAATGCAATATTTCAAAGATTTAAGTTTTAAGAATATGGATTTAGTCTTTGTCAAACCATGAGGATATTGTAAATTATGCAAGACAAAGATGAGGTCTATGTACCATGGAGGATTTGAGAATACCTCTTTGATAAGTGGAGTTTCCTGCTCTCCCTGTTCATCAACTGTAGCTAAAATTTTTATGTCTACAACATGAAAATTTGATTCAGCCATAAGTTTGGCTAAAACTTGACCCTTGATCAGTTTAGTTGGTTTGATTTCTATATCATATTCAAGGATCACATCAATCCATTTTCCTCTTCTGCCATCTGGGTTATCCTGAGTCAGAATATCTTTTGCCACTGCAGTAGCTGGAACATAAGCAATAGTATGTGAATGGAGAATGTAAACTCTAAAATCTTTAATTTCTTTTACCAAGGCAAAATCTTGTTTCTCCATTATGTTGTAGTTTAGTGCGGCATCTCTCAATGATTTGATGAAAAATGATATAGGTTGTTCATGGCCTTCACTATTTTTCTGCAAAAGGACCGTTGCAATGGTGTGTTCAGAAGCAAATAAGAATAAATAGAAATCTTTGGTATAATCAAGACTGATTAATACAGGATCTTGAGTCAATGCCTGTTTTAATTGATCGAAGGATTGTTTAGATTCTGTGTTCCACTTTATTTTTTTATCTTTTTTCAGCATGTTTGTTATGTTTCTGAGGAGCTCTGCCAAATTAGGTATGAATCTTCTCAAAAAAATTATTTTTCCTATGAATGATTGCAATTATTTAATGTTTCTAAGGTGTTCTAACTTCTGGATGGATTCAATTCAGCTAGGGTCTATCTTGATTCCATATTTAGATACAATATGTCCCAACAATTTTCCCTCTTCTAAACCAAATAGAGTCTTCTTCGGATTTAGTGAGATTCCAAACTTTCTTCACTTTTCAAAAACTCATCTGAGGTGTTGTAAATGTTCCTCATCTATTTTTTAATAGACAATAACATCATCCAAGTATATGATGATAAATTTACCAATCTCATCCATGAAGGCAATATCCATTTCCCTTTGTAATGTGGCACCAACATTCATTAGACCAAAGGGCATTTTCACATACATGAAATTTCTCTAGGGTGTAGTGAATGAGGTTTTATCTTGGTCATTAGGGTGGACAAGGACTTGGTTGTATCCAAAAAAGCCGCCAAGTAAAGAGATTCTACTAGCTCCAATTACCTTTTGTAATATGTGATCCATTTTAGGTAGAGGATGGTTGTCTTTAAGGGAGACTTTGTTGAGATTCTTGAAATCAATGTAGAGCCTGATTTCTCCAGTTTTCTTTCTAGTAGGAACCAGATTAGAAACCCATTTTGAAAATCTCAAGGGAAAAATTATTTTGGCATCGTACATTTTCTTTATTTCTTTTTCTATTAGAGGCATTAACTTTGGATTGATTCTCCTAAGTTTCTTCTTGAAAGGCTTATGCTCTTCTTTTATAGGGATTTTATGTTGTATGATACTAGTGTCATAAGACTTCAAATCTTCATAGCTCCAAGAAAAGACATATACAAATTCTTTGAACAGTTCAATATATTTTTGTTTTTGCTCGAGAGGTAAAGACTTGGAAAGATGAATCATTTTTGGTTTTTCATCTGTTCCTATATTACATTCCTCAACCTCTTTTCCAGTAGGTTCTATTTTTGTCTTTTTTACTATATTGTTGAAATCAAACAATTCTTCTAAAGAAACCAAACCTCTAGGTAAAATGTTATTCTCCAATTGTAAAATGTCATATTTTTCATTTATTTCTTCTGAATCTAGTTTATTTATACTATCATCTTCTAAATCAATAATATTTACACTATCATTGTCACTATATACATCAATATTTGTACATTCTAAATCATTTTTAGATTGCAGGAAATCATCAATTTGTTCATCATTACCAAACACTTGCGAGTACCTGATATTGTCTGGGACAGTTGGTTTGCATTTCACCTCTACTGTGTATTGGCGATTTGGAAGGAAAGGTATCTTACATGTGGCTGTCGAAGTAGCCAGTCCATCTACAAGTATGTTTTGACCTCTGGGAATTACTAGCAAGTCAATTTCAGTGAAACATTGTATAAAATCCAAAACAACATTTCTATAAGCTCGGAGTCTAGGATGCTTGGCATAATACTCACCTATAATATGTTTAATAATATGTTCAGAGACACCTCTTACCACAATCCTTTTGGCACCAAGTTTCTTCAACAATTTTAGGCCGAGCATCAATGCTTCATACTCAACTATGTTATTACTGCATTGGAAATTCAATTTATAAGAGTGGTTTTATGAATACCTTGATTTATGAGTATGCACCCACACCCCAGCTCCAAATCCTTCTTTATTAAATTCTCCATCAAAATCCAAACTCTAGACGGGTTCTTCTAGTTCATCAGTTTCTATCATGAGTGTTTTACTTTCCTTAGGAATTGCTTTGTTTTTCTCTAGATTATATACATCATTTTCCAATTTCTCAACCTGATTATCCATGTCACCATCATTATATAATATGAAAGAATCCATATCAGAGTGAACATAGTATAATGGATAGTTACGGGGTTTCTCTTAACTGTTGAGCATGTACTTCATCCGCGTCTCTCTATACAACTTTCTATGTTGACCAAATACGAGAATGGTGTCATAGGACATGTCCAATTGTAAAGTGACCTTTAGCTTGGCACTCCAAGATAGAGATAATAACATGCCATATTTCACAGGAATATCAACAACGACAATATCCATAACCATGCTTTTTGTTGGGATTTGTGCCAAAGTAATACACAAGTCTTTGATCATACCTATGCATTTAACTTTGCTCAATTCAAAGGAGTATAAATCCTTGTAAGGCCTAGTAATGTCAAGTCCCAACTTCTTCATCAAAGCCTTGGGCATAATATTGTGAGAGGTGACAGAATCCATCATGGCATTGTGTAATGTATTATCATGAATGTTCAGACTGATATAAAAAGGAGGATCAAAACCATTGTGAGTTTGTCCCTCAACCTCAGGACCAAACAACAGCTCAGGTTTATCATCAACAACGTTAATAGTATCTGTGTCTACCCTTGGTTCTATGTTTAATTCTTTGATCACCTGTGATTTGTAATGATTTTTGTTCATTAGTTCTGTCAGAGGAATAGGGATTTTCAGTTTGGCCAATTCACTTTCTAAGCTGAAAGTGGTAGAAGTTATGCTTTGGCTTTGAGAATCTGGTTTATCAGCTACAGTTTTCTGTGCAATATTATTAGGTTGAATTGTGGATGCAACCTCATTTTGAGTTTTCCTTGGTAAGGATTCAGGAGTTCTTTTTGTAGGAGTCTCTGAATTTTTCTTTTTAGGAACTTTCTTAGGAGTGGTATCTGAGGTTTTCTTTGCTTCAGCAGCTTTCTTAGTTGGGTTGTCATTAGACTTCTTTCTTTTCAAGTTGTATTGTCTGTGGACTTCCATTATGGAATTTTCAAAGGCTTTCTGCTCTGAATTCTCCTCATCTACTTCAGTCTATGAAAGGAGAAAAAGGTCATGTTATTCCTGAGTGAGAAAAATGGAATCATTGTCATTAACCCCCATAAGGTTTATGTGTATATAATCTAACTCCTCATTTATTTCCTCCCCTTAATTGACATAGTTTTCTTGGAGAGGTGGTCTAATCTGCTGATCATGACCTATTTGTTCCCTTTGGTCTTTGGGCTCTCTCTATTTGATATGGGGAGGATTCCTTCTAAAATTTGGATTTCTAATCAGAGGAGCGGGATTATTCTCTCTAGGAGGGTTTTTGTCACTGATCTCTAGTATCTCCATAAATCTTCCCACATTTCTGACCAAAGAATCAATTTTTTCATCTGAAGTAGGTAGAAGTAGTAGGTTCCTCTCTAATTGTAACTCTTCTTTCAGTTCTTTGTCTGGCTCTCCTAGCCAACAAATTTGCTTCAACACTTACAACACTCTTCTGCATATATTCTAGAGTGGTTGAATTTATTTCTCTCATTTTGTAGGACATATCAACATCGAATCCATCAGGGAACTTGATTAATGCCAAGCCTTGAGGAGGTTTAATATTAGTAGGAATTTCATCATATATATTATTAAAACGAATGCAATAGTCTTGTACTTTTTCCCCTTGGTTTCTTCTGATGTTCTTATATTCATATAAAATTTGGAGAGGGTTTCTATTTACCTCCCATCTGTTGAGAAAGGTTCTGTGAAAATAAGCAATGTCAACAATGCTCACAACAAGAAGTGCTCAAAACCATTTTTTTACCTCTCCAGTTAAGCTTTGCGCAAAGAGTCTTATTTGAACATATTCCTCATCAACTTCCTATAAATAAAAAAATTCATTCATTTTATCCACATGTTGTTGTGCATTAAGGGCTCTAGTAGTATCAAACTGAGGAATCCTGGTTTGATAGTCTTGTGGCATGTTATGTAAAGGAGCAACCAGTGCCAAGGGATGAGGTTGGATGAAAACTTGTGTGATTGGAGGGGAAGTGACAGAAGATGTACATGATGCAGGACTAGGAAGTATATTCTGAGTTACTTGAGGATTGATAGAAGCTACATCGATAGAAATGGAAGAAAGCTCAACAAACTATTGAAAGTGGGCTTTATACAAAGCTTGATCAATATTAGATTCTAGATCTTGTAGTTTCTCAAACTCTTGAAGGATTTGTTGATTAAATTTTTTTGTAGGGGAGAGTCTCTCAGGGGTTTTGGGTTGGAGGATGGTTTGATCTAGTACTATCTCATCCACAAAGCTATTAGATTTTGTTTTGAAAAGGCTAAGCTCAAAAGGTAGTTCAAAATCAATATCCTAGATTGTGAAAAGTTTCTCTGGAAGAGAAGTTTCCCTAAGAAGAGGACTGTTACTCCCGTGAGCTTCTACTGAATTTCTTTTTCTGATTAATTTTTCTGGATTATCTACTATTGTTACTAGTTCTAGATCAGGATGAGATCTAATGTGAATTCTTTTTGGAGGAAAAAATTTAAATTTTTAAGAAATATAAATTAATATATAAAAATTTCAACAAACTCTGAACATTTATCTCTTTAAGGTTAGATCTTTGATTGTTCAGAAATAGAGTTTCCTTTATCTAGGGAAGAGAAATCGTAAACATGAAAAAATTGATTGTTCAGTTCCCCAGCAGAGTAGCCACTATGTTAGAACTTTGTAATTCTCATAGGTTGTCAGTGGGAGAAGAAATTGATAGAGGTAACTTACGAAAACCTCTTTCGAAACTGGGATCTAGCCCTGCCAGTTTCAGAGAGGAATCTCTCTGTAATATTTATATCTGTTTAAGTTATAGATATTAGGCTAGTTAAAATAATATGAGTTTGTTGTTTTGTTTATAATGATTGGCTGAATTATTGCATTAAACATTCATTGGGCTATGGGGTTTGTATTAAAAATTGAGATCAGATACAATCCTTAAAAGGTTTCTTCATAGGGAGAGATAGTGAGAATGTTGGATCTGTTAGGGTTAAAAGTGATGGAAAAGATAGAATAGGTGAGATAGTCAACCAAGCAAAGAATCAATTAAGAATTTATTTACTTAATATCATAAGAATAACATATAGATATCTAAAAGACCGGAAATAGAGTGCACTAGACAAATTTTGTTCATTAACTTCCTTTTAACGATTAGAAATAGAAAACAAAATGATAACAGAGTAAGATAAACATTAACAGAGAAACATAAACATCACCAACATCCAAACACAAGAATCTTGTGAATAGTCTTTTTATTACTGATTGATCTCTTTGAAAATATTACAAAGATAGCTCCTTAGGTGCAAAAATCAACCCTCAATACTTCGAAGAGTGAAGTATTTATACAAAAATTACATCTGATCTAGTCATTAATGATCAGGATATTGTGGAGAAAAAATCTAACTAACTAGATTACAGATTACAAAATAATAGGAATGCTAATTATTTTCTTGAATCCTTGGTGATGATTTTGGGGAAAGTAGTTGGTGATTCATCTTCAACTTGATTTTCTTCCTCATGCTAACTCGGACAATCCACATCACCTTTACTCAAGTCATGAGAATAGGGCTTCCCACCTCTTTTGATGGATGGAAACCTTGAATAACCTTTTGTATGTTTCGTCCATCTCAGTGTACCTCGAAAAGGTAGGCTTTGTAATGAAAATGTACTTTATATCATGTTGGATGCTCAGGTCCAACAATAGAGTTTCTAAGAAAGACTTTCCATTAATGCTCCCTTGTATGCCTGCAAATTTAGAACCATATTTTTCTACTGCAAGGATCTTTTGTTTATAGTCTGACAGAGTGATGAGTTTATCATTTATCGCTAGTGTTCCTTGAAGTCCTTTCTTTTGCAGTGTGTCGACCTTGCTGAAGAATATCTGCACTCCAATGTCCATTGTATGATATTTCTCTTCTAGTTGCAACATCAATCCTTTCTTGGTCAGAACCTTCTTGACCTCAAGGATGGTTTATGTCTTGTCTTCAATTTCCAATGCCTCTAGCTCTTCTTTGGTTTTGGAGTTTAAGAACCTGATGATTTGAGTGGCCTCTATAGGCCTGTCTCCCAATTCTTCCTTTATCTTGTCAATTGCTTGTCTAGCTCTCTACACCAGTTCATGTTGTTCAAACACAATTTGTATAAGAGGCCAAATCTCTATCATGGACTTGCTAATGTCCATCCATATGTTTTCCTTGGCTTCTGACAGTGTCTTAGCCATGATAGTCTCCTTCTGCAGCTTTTGCAACTCTTGAGTGAGTCTCTGTGATTTGTGAATCTCTGTGTTGTAGCTGGACTGAAACATGGATTTCACCTTCTGGAGTTTTTTAATCTCTTATTTCAATCTTATGATTTCTTATCCTTGCAGGGTCATGTCCTCCATTGAATTTGCCAATTTCTCATATGCATCTGGAACTGTCACTAGAATGGTTGTTGTAATTTCTCTTGTTGTTGTTTCTGTTGTTGTTGTAGTTTTAATAATTATTGTGAGAGGGAATGCATTCAGTGGCATGATAGTCATTGGAATATTCTATTCCTTCTCTTTGAATAACTTCTCTAGCTCGTCCTCCATCTCCTTTATTTACAAATTCTTCTCCATTATTAGTTTCAACATTTCCTCCTTGTGGCCTTCACTCTCAGCCATTTCCCTTCCTTGTGAGGCTTCAATGGATGGGAGCTTTAGTCATTTCCTTAGAGATGCTATGTCATCATTTTTATTCTTAATTAGATCCTCGGTTGCTTTGACATTGGATGGATCATAGCCAATTTTTAGTATCATCTCTTCTAGGGACTTGATCTTGTTATCCTTGGCTAAAAAATATATATTTTCCACCTTCAACTGAGACTGGATATTGTTCAAAGATACCTGCAACTTTGCATCATTTAAGGATTTATTTCCAAGGTGGATAAGATCATCTCCCTAGTTTGCCTATGCATGTCCATTTGATTAGTTGGATGCACCTCTTTTACATCAAATTCAAATGTTACCCTCTTGTAATCGGAAATTGTCTTTGGATGAGGAACGTGTGCCTGCAAGAATGCCATGTGCATTCTTCCTTTCTCTTTGTCAAATGTCAATAGTAACCTATGCTATGTTGTAGATGTCTGCCTCCAAAACTATGAATAGGTTTTCTTAGTCAACATCTCATTTTTCTGTTTGATCAAGTTGTACTTCTCAAAAATATTAAGTCCTGTAGGTTGTTGTGAGGACTTAGTTGACAGTGTGATATCTTCTTGATTTTTAGAAGAGGAAGTAGATACTAGGTCTTGGCTAACTAAGAAGACTGATGAATGTGGTCCTTCCATAACTATGGTCGACTGAGTTTCTTCTTCTCTAGACATGTCAAGTGTATGGCTAGTCTTGATCCTCTTCCTATAGACCTTGAAATCTTATGCTGAGAACTCTGTGATTAAGGGAGAAATATCTTTCCTGTGTCTCTTCTCTTCTTGTACCTGTAGAGTGATGGTATGTGAAATGATGGTTGGTGAAGGTTGTTGTTTTGTATCTAGCGGATTATTTTCCTGCCACTTTGTCTGATTCATGAAATTTTCAATTTCAGGCTTGGGCACATGATCATAGTGGGAAATCTTGTTTTTAAGCCCAATTTCTACAATAACGCCACAAGGGTCATAATGTCATGGGAAACTTAGGATGAAATTCATTTCTTTCAGAAGATTATTTTCTTCTTCCCCTGTAGCTCTATTGTTGCAAATGAAAGAACCTATCTGGCCTTTAATCCTGAGCTGTTGCTTCTTCTTGAATTCCACAAAGTTGATGTCATCAGAGTTGATCATTTGTCTAATGTATTCCAAGGAAAATATTTTGATAGGAAGGTATTTAGGTAGCTTGTAAGGTGGAAAATCGCACCCATAGACCTCGATTTATATGTGGTTATGGTAAAGGTACCAATTCCCTATTTTGGCTAAGTTAGATAGGTGCAGAATCCTTTGAACTTCCTCATTTATTCTAGGTTTTTTTTCTGCTACTGAGCATGCATACCAATGGATGGTGTAATTGGTCAATGAACTTTTTGAAGTTGAACTTGGATGAGTTCTTCCTCACTATTGATTTCCAAGAGGTCACTGGTTGAGGATTTCCATCTTGACCCAGATTATGGAGGGCGAAGGAGAATTTTTCTACTTGGAAGAAGAGGAACAAGTACACCAACACAAAAGAGTACTTGAACATCCCCTCTATGGAGAATTTGAATAGTTTTTCATGGATGTTATCTTCCAAAAACTAACCATAGTTGAATTGTGTAGTAGCTTTCTCTTTGGTGTAGAACATGGATAGGAAACCCAGAATGGGTTCATCCACCAATTCATAGAAATAGTATCCCAGCAAGCAACACAGGGATGAAATGATCTGGTTTCCTTTGACTGAAAATATGCAAGAATTATATGCAGGATTCTTTTTGGGAAATTGTGCATTTTCAGGCAGAAAGAGTTCAAATATTTGAGCTCTCTGCAAGAAGAAAAGTTTTTGGTACAACGCAGTCAATATTTCAATGGAGAAAGGGGAAAGAGAGTCAGTTTTGGGTATCTGCAACATTTGGTTTATAGTTTCAGGGGTGATGGTGAACAGAGTTTCACTAGACAAAGACACAATTGCCATTTGGCTGGGAAGATAGTGAGCCTGTCACTTTAGAGAAAACTCAGGGAAATGATAAGTATGGGGAACATGGTCTAGTGGGAGATTGGACTCCCAGAGTCTGATCTCGTCACTCTCATCCAGGAAAATATCTTTGAGCCAGAAGTGTAATTCAAAGAATTCGAATTCAAACTTCGGCTCTATAATTTGATAGTATTTATTGACTAGGGCGGTGTGATCCAGATCGATGGGAGGAGGGAGGAAAGGATTTTCTTCAATTTTGGTGGCTTTAGACTTAGGCGTCGTGATAAAATGGATATATGCAAACGTAAAAGGTGTCATCTGTGATTAACAGGTGTAATGACATTTTGTTGACCATGAGCTCGGTGGAGGTTAGCTTGAAAATGGGAAACAATGGCATCAACTATGTTTGGAATGGTGAACAGTGTAGGGATGGTGAAAAAATGGAGTTAAATGGCATAGGGAGGTGTCTGTTATGGAGAGGGTGGTGATTTGGACGTGTAACGGTCAGAAGAAGTGGAATTGATTGGCCACATATGGAAACATATGACATGGAAGATATTGAATGGACAACTGGTGGAAATATGTGATGGGAGACAGGTGAGTGGAGTGTGATGTGGTGGGAGGGAAGTGGAGCATGGTGGCGGAGTGCGTTGACGGTATTAAAGAACAATTTGGTGGTATATCGGATGGGGGGGTAGGCGGTAAGCAGGAATGAGTGAGGGGGATCCGAGTAAACATGAGGCTAACACATTATGAGGGGATCTCACCTAGAAAACTACCAACTCCAACCCCCTCCCCCCCACCATTAAAGGAAAAAAGGATGGGGGGGTCTGATATTCATTGATGACCATAGATCTGGGCATGCTTTGATCGGTCACTGAGATTAGTGCACCTTTTAGGAACAAGGTGCCAAAGATGTCACATCCAAATAGACTTAGGAGAAAAACATGTTGTGGGTCTTTGTAGCTCCCCTTTCTTTATTTTGTCACCAAGAGGTCAAAAATACATCATTTTAACTCAAATCAAAAGAATTTAATCAACTTTTAACAAGCTTTTATTGAAACAAAACATACTAACCTATCTCCTAATATAAGTACCTATCCCATTAACCCATATTAAATTTTTGGGTTAACCATTACTCTAACCTAAGACATTTGGCTAAGCTTAGACTGGTTAGCCAAATTTATTCACTATCATATCTAATTAGGCTAAGTTTAAACTAGTTAGCCCAATTTATTCATTGTTTTATCTGCATAAACTTAAAGGAATTGATCATGGTTAGAAAATATGAATCAAGCAAATTTTATTCCATGGGGTTTCATCTTTTCTCTTTTTATACCCTCTTTTTATTCTTTTCTTTTCTTTTTCTTTTTCTTTTCTTTCTTTTTCTTTTTCTTTTGTAAATCATTTGCGGAATAAAATATTATTTACAACAAAAATACAACTAGAGGAAAAGATTATAATCACCAGGTGGTTCCTATGAAACATAGGGTTATAACAGGCTGTGCGACCTCCCGATCAAGGATCTTCAATTACTTGAGCCGAATCATCTCTTTGAGCCTCTACTAGACCCAAACTTTAATTCTCACGGGTCCCTTGTTGTTACCCATGAAGGTTCAATTCACCGCACAGACTTTTCCTGGTTGTTTTGGTAACACTAAGTGTTGAGCACTAGCTCCTATGGTAGGCTCCTCTCTTCCTTAATAACAAGGGATATGACCTCAGGCTAACCCCCTTCGCGACTTTGTTTTTCAGTGATTTTGAATGCAACTTACTCCTTTTTCCGCGAGCTTTGAACCTATGATATCACCCGGACCAGATCTATGGTCTGCGCTTCTCTAACAACCAATGAATTTGATCTACTTTGGGACTTTGGCTTTAGGAGTTCTGATTCTTCCAAACACCCATTTTCCCTAGAGTAACTTTTACCCGAAGTTACGAATCGAGCGCCACGTGCTCGCCTCGATCAATGGTAAAGATTTTCCTTCATTCCCACTTCTAGCGACTTGTAGCAAACACACGTTTTCTCCTCTTTCCCCTGGAGTAGCAATCCTCCGAAGTGGCAGATCTTCCACCATGATTCCTATCCCAATGGATGACGCATATGAAATCCGACACTCCGGCCTTTGGGATTTCACGTGCCTTCACAATTGAATTCCTCCGGAGTGACTTTTCTTCGAAGTAAATCTCCTCTCTCCACGTGTCTCTTCGTTCATCAACGACTCTTATTGACTCCGAAATTCATCACTTTTGACCCTCAAAAACTTACTCACCAATTTCCTTGAATTGTTCTATCATTGGAGCGATAGATCTGATGCCATGTGTTCCAACCATGGATAGCTAGGATGATTCCTTACCTTTGGAGCTTCGGACGAATTCTAGTCGACGACTCCACTTCCTCCTTTATTTTTCCTCCAAAGAACGCACTTCCAAACTCCATGATATGCTAATGTGTGTTCCTCTCAGATCAATGACCATGATTTACTTTGGCAGTTTGGGCTTCGGGAGTTTTTCCTTCACTACTCTCATTTTCCTCCAGAGTACATGGATCTGTGATGTGTGTCCTTCTTGGATCCGATGATTCAAATCTCTTCATCCTTCGCGACTTCATGAAATTTTCTCTTTGCTCCAAGCAAATCTTCAGGATCTTTACCTCCCAGACTCTCTAATCTGCTGCCATGTATCCTCCTTGATACCGACGGTTAGGATTCACTTCAAAGCTTCAAGACTTCAACGATCCTGCTCTCAAAATATTTTCAAACCTTCGAATACTCGGAGTACCAAAGGAATCCAAGGCTAACTTTTGTGAAATTCTCCCAGATCTCACGATCTGGAATGATCCCACTTCCTATAAATGGAATCTTGGTTGTTAATTTGGGGAATCTTAAATGGATCCTCCCTATTGAAGAATTCTCACCTGATACCCTTTATGAGCTTGTTCTTCCTCAAAACCTCTAACTACTTAGAGTGTTTCTTCGACACTTAGTCAATTTTTGACACTGTCCACACCTTGCAACGGGTCTTTACACTCTTCTGCAAGTAAACTTCAAGTTATTCCTTCTGAGATTCTGAGTCAAAACATACTCTATCAATGCACACCTTCCAGACACTTATGCACTCCTTGCAAACAAAAGCTTCACGTTATCTCTCTTGGTCTTCTGATTCGAAATAGACTCTGTCAACGCACACCTTGAGGACACTATGCACTCCTTGCACTTGCTCATAGAAGAGAAACAATTGAAACTTATGTAAACCCTCACATATGCATACATTCAATCATGTAATGCATTCATAACATAAGAAAAAGTAAATAACAAAGGATTGCAATTAAATAAAAAGACTACCACTAGACACAGTAATAGCAACACTAAACATGTGGATCAATGTTTTTTTTGTTATATTCATCTAAATGATATGTACATGGGATCATACAATTCTCTTCAGCATCTCTCAGCAGCTCTTAGCAACAAAAACAACTCTCAGCAGCCTCATTTGGGCATACAATACATTTATTTACACAAAAAGGCTCATAGATCTCTTTCCCTCTGACTATCTTAATGCTATCCTATCAAAATATGTTGGCCCTTAACCAAGTTTTGAGGAAACTTTGGTCATGTTTGACCATTTTTGGGACTTCAACGATCTGGTCGAAGACGGAGTGCCCAGGCAGAGAAAAGATCATGGGATATCACCTATTTTACAATATTTTTGGGCTTTTAGGGTTTATGTAATGGGTATGGGATGTTGGCCCATGGGTTTTACCCATGTTTAGGCCTCTTTGTAAATGTATAAATAAGTAGCTAGGAGATGTAATAAGTATATATGGTTGGCTATGTGCCCAATATGTTTTGTCTTAGTGCAAAGAGAATGTAAGTGCCTTGTGCACGAACGTTGTATGTAAGGCTTTGTGCTATTAAGGAGGAGCTAGATTCGTGCCTTGACCTACTTTTGGGGAAGGTGGATCTAGTGTGTTATGCAGAGATCACATGTCCAGTGTGAAGCTCAGCTCTATGGCTTTGTGCACAGGAGCAAAAGAATGTAAGAGGCTTGCAGACTAATAAAGAAGAAGATTGGTGGACGTAGCCCCACACTGGGGTGAACCATGTATATCCTGTGTTGATGTGTTTTGTGTGATATTGTTGATGCTATTTATGTGGTTATTTTCATAGTGTTGTTTGATGAATTCATTTGATGTTGTATCTTAGTGCTTAATAATGTGAATGAATGCCAGATCTGAATTAATGTTATGTGTTAAATGACTAGAACTATTAGATCTTGATTATTACTACGATGATCTAGATCTAGGGTTTTATTTTTTATGTGAATGAGGTTCAATATCTAATTCATATTATTGGATAAGTGCTCTGTTAAAGTGTGTAATCACATATCTGTGTCCCAGCTTGGTTGTAGGCACTTCATTCCTACAACCCCCTTGCCTATACCTTGGGTGCGACTTCATATGCTTCGTAGGTGTTGTAGAAAGGGCTGGTAGTTAGGGTTTTGTTGGTGCATTTTCGAAGCATTGAACCTTGGGTCTACCCCTATGCCAACAAATGGTTCCGTTTCCAGGACCTGAAACTATGATTGCTGGGAACTAAAGAAAAGAGAAATCTTTGTGCGTAGATCTGTTGCTATAGTGCGCAACATTCTACTTGAATCTATGTGCTAAGAAAGAAAGAAAGAAACTCGATCTGAAGAAAAGATGTAAAATCTTAAAGATTTGTGCTCTAGTAAAGGTAAGATAAGTGGAAAATTTTTCTTCAAAAGTATGAATCTAGGTATGTTTGATAGATTTTGTCCTAGTTTGAAAAATAAGGCACCGCTAGAAAAAAGATTTGATCTGAATAAAATTGATAGAGATAGTGAAAGATATGTTATTCCTATGCATAGAAAGAATTTTTGGACTAATAAGTGGATGCATGAACCTAGAAATAATTATTGCAGATTGCAATACCATCATTGTGATCCCAATTCATAGTATAGGAAAGACTGGGGATCGTTTAAAATAAAGAGAGGATTGACATTGAGTTATAACTATAGAAACCCGGGACATCTTACTAACGAATTCTCTAGTACAGGCCCTATTTGTCTCTATTGTAAAGATGTTTGTCATGAGGTGTTAGATTTTCCACGAATGATTGATAAAGTTGAAAAGATGAACATGAGACAAGAAAACTATGAAGAAGGTCAAGAAACTAAGAATTTGTTAGAGAACCAGAAAGAATCAGAGACTATGTTATTACAGTTGAAATAAACATTGAATGATCACAGAGACGCCAATTTACCAGAGATATTAAAAGAAAAGAATTGCATAGAAAAAAAAATAGGAGACTTCGACATAGACTGTGTTCTAAATGAGGACAGACAAGTGCATATCATGCCAGAAAGCACTTGGGAAATTTTGGGAAAGCCTACCATGGTTCCTTCATTGGGGAGAATAGTATTGTTTAAATGAAATATGATAACCCTATGTGGAAGAGTTACTACTGTACCTATGATTACTCATGGAACATCGAATGAAGAATAATTTGAAGTTATTAGGTTTATTGAGAACAACACCCATTTTTCTCTTTTGTTAGGGAAGACCTGGATTGATAAAGATTGGATCCGAAGGAAAGCATATGAAGAAGCTACAGAATAGAAGAAGCAAGAATTGAGCAACTTCATAACCAGAAAAATAGAGTGCCTAATGGAAGAACAAGAGGATAAGTCGAAGCAACAGAGGGCTAGATAATTATCTTTCGAAGTTGAAATAACACAATAAGGCTTAAAGAACCTGTCCATATAAGAAAGAAATGCATCCACCCGAAAAATAGTGAGAAAAGAGGTATTACCTTTGCACCCTTTGAAACACCCTTAGTAGTGTGAAGTCACTATGATAGGATAAAGTAAAAATAAGAATGGAAAGGGGAATCCAGAGATTTAGATCATAGGAAAGAAGGAAAGGAAGCTCAGGAAGAAAAAATCCAAATTAGAAAATCTACGAGAAGTTCCAGAGAAGACTTCACAGAAGGTGAGGTTGCAGACCTTGAACCTCGCTGGAATAGCAGAATAGTGCAGAATGGCACTTCACCAAGATGAAGCTATATGACCGTTGGAGGCATCCCGACCGTTATAATGACACTTCGAAACGGCTAGAAACAAAGTTATTTATGGAAATATCATCGTTGGACCATTGGACTATGCCATAACGGATGGAATCGCATTGATTGAGGCACTTCATCCCATTGGAGGAATCTATTACTACATTGATTATTTAACCTGTACAACACTGCGTCGAGACCACTTTTTGCAAACCAAGATATACGAGCTAATAGAGAATTTATTACATACTATGTTTTGCTATCTATACCTATCCATTCATTTGATTACCTTGAGTGTTTGTTTGCTTACCTGATTCATTTTATTACGAGTGTGAATGTCGGGCAAGCATAGCATGCTAGAGAAGTCTGTGGAGGAGACTTTGATCGAACTCATGGCTGAGAGAGTCATGTATATAGGAATACAGGAATTGTCGACAGGAGGATTGCAAGAATCTCCTTCGACTCCACATCATTCTAGAAGAACCGTGATTGATAAAAGAAGCAAGCACCACGATGATATAGCTAATGTGAAGTAGATACCATCGATCTTTCTTGACTACATCCCACCTCTGGCTAGCACAGTTAGCCATGACAGCATACCGCATGACTTTGAGTACACCATGATCATTGTGTACCTCCCAAAGGGGATATGCGTAGTTGGACCCCAGTTGGGACTAATCCCAGCTCTCAAGATTAGCTAATTCAACCTGGAAGACTGGAATAACAATGTGATTCTCAGGCCGCATAGTTATTTGATGAAGAAAATCAGGAACAAGTGCAAGATAGTTCCCCAACCATGGATTAAGGAGCTCGCGAGATCAAAAATCTTGAACGTAATGAAGATACCCCACTTCGGCCAACATCAGGAGGTTAACGCTTGCGTTAAACTCCTCCTGTCATTCTACCATGGAGGGTATCTATGGATGAATATGAACATCACTGTGGATTCATTGTTGATACACCTCGTCATAGAAATGAGCATGCAGGGACTAGCCCCTCAACATTTTTACCCAGAGAAGGTTGTAGATCACTCCCTAGCACAACATATAAAGGAATCCTACGATGATGTCAAGAAGGGAAAGTGAGGCTACAAGATATCCTCCATCTAGGATGGTTTAGTGTGCCTAGCTTGTCATCTTATAGCAGGAAATCTTGTCCAAAAGAACCATCATATGAAAGTCATCGAATTTGTACTCGACCTCGCAGGGAAGTGTGTCGAATGAATGCAGATGAACTAGGCGAGCTACCTCATCAATGAGTTGGAGAAGGACTAACATGAAGCACAGGATCAAGGCTATGAGTTTCAATTCAGTTGGTTACTAATTTTATTGCATTTGTTGCTTGGCAGATGTCGGAGGAAGAGACATTCCCATAAGTCGAGCCATCGGAGCCATTGGCCACAAGGTTATCCACCTTGTGGTACACAAGTGATATGGGAAAGAAGTGGCAATCGAATGTAGTGTTCCATGCTTACTACCTATAGCTGAAGTGTTCCATTGAAGCATTCCCACAGATGACCCCAAATAATTCATCTACATCACTGCGTGCATGGATAAAAGAAAGGGGGAGTTGCAGTCCTACTATAAATTGATCGATGAAGACATGGAAGAAATCACGAAGGAATGGCGAAAAGAATTCCCAGTACTAGTCAAATATGTAGAGCTCTCTGACCCTGACATCATCGACAGCCCCATGGTCACTTGGGTTGAATATGATGGGCAGACTAACGTGAAGAAAAATAATAAAAAGGAGGAATTACAGGACATAGACACCAATGAGGAGGACAATGCATCGGAGGAAAGCAAGCATGATTCACCCACAGGAAAAGGAGGAGACAAAGTGAACCAAGAGGAAGGAGGGTAAGAAGGATACAAGAAAGACAAATGAAAAGTAACACTGCCAAAGGATCCCCTCGCCATAGCAGAAGCATTATAGAAGAGTAAGGTTTCCCCAGACCTTCAGGAAGAAAGAAGGTCTGCGCCAACAAGCCTCAGTCGAAGAATGTGCTCACAGTGGATGATATTGATCTCATCATCATAGTTGTAGAGGACACTTCAGAAGACATCTTGTAGAGACATGGAGCAAAGAAGGATTCAATGTATGACAGAATGGAGAAAGAGCTCAAGGGAATACAACAAGCTATCCATTCGAGTCGCACAATACCCACTTCATCATCATCATAAAAGACTGCAGAATTGGAGGATGATCCTGCCCAATTACAAAGGCTAGTGGATGTAACTGAGGCTTGAATTTGTCAAGTCCATGAAGAAAAGGAGTAGGATAGAAAGGCCTTAAATCAAGAAAATTAGGAGGTCCTAGAGAAACTTCGAGTTGCACATAAGGAGAACAATGAAATTTAGGAGAAGTTTGAGAAGAACAATGCGAAGATACAAGAAGAAAAAGACCAACTGCTCGTAGAAAATATTGTGATTAAGCAGGCAGTAACTAGAGAACTTCACTCTGTGCCAGGCTTGGCATTGGAGGAAGAAGAGTCAATTGAGATACAAGTGGGTAAACTCACTGATTCCATTCAACAACTTTAAGAAAGAGTAGCCGAGTCAAAACTCCAAGCAGTTCCTATCACTCCGCAAGAAGTGCGTGATCAGAGGGAAGAAGTTTCCAAGAGCACAGTAGAAAGAATCAGGGTGTTGGCTTCACAGTGTAAAAAATTGAGTGATAAAAGTGTGCAGACCTATGAGCGCCTTACATAAGACCCAAAGCTAAGGACATTGGAAGAACAACTCCAGGAGGCAAAGTAGCAGGCATCCACCATGCAAGCACATATGAAGCTACTTACTGTAGTTGAAAATATGAAGAGATAGCAAGAGAAACACACAGTCTAGCAGCAGGTTACTGCTATCTAGAGAAAATTCATGGAAGTGACATAAAGACTCCAGCCAATGCAGGATGAAGCTTGCATGATTTTTGAAGAAATCAAAGGACAAGGCTCATAGCTGGAACATATGTTCGCAACAATGGAACAACACCTAGAAGGGCCTGTCACTGAGCAAGTAATTCAGGAGTTCACTGAGCAGGAGGCTCTAGCAAAGCATCAAGTTGAGGTAGCTCAAGCTAAGCTAGAGGCCTTTGAAGTAATGTTTCCTAGATCAGAGTGACTCAAGATGAGTCACAAGTGAGTATTGGGGGCCTATGGGCCCTTGACCAAGTTTTCAGGAAACTTTGGTCAAGGGCCAACAGGCACCCAAGACTCACCTGTGACTCATCCTGTGTCACTCTGATCTGGGAAACACTGCTTTGAAATCCTCAATCTTAGCTCAAGCTACCTTGACCTGCTACTTCACCAGAGTCTCCTGCTCAGTGAAATCCTAAATTACTTGCTCGGTGACCAATTTTTGAGGAAACTTTGGTCAAGGGACAACAAAATAAAATCTTTAAACTACTAAGGATTTATTACAATAAATGTTCCATATAGATAGATAAGAGTGTTGATACTGAGAGGGGGGTGAATCAATATCAAGTACAATTTAAAACATTTTTCAACTTATACTTAAACCATTCAATTATATCCAATGATAAATGAACAATAGTATAAGAGTTA
>JZKD02S1717566.1:1349986-1398336 GCA_000966675.3 Picea glauca
CCAAGAGGAAGATACAATCCTCCAATATCAAGAGAGATTTGAACTCTCCATCCTTTCCCCTTACTTCCACCCAAGAATATATGAGAGATAATAAAACTTTACATTAAATCATCACGTAGAACCTGATAATGCTCCCTGAGACTTCTTCAATTTCTGCAATTCTTAAATTATTGGAGTACTCTGATCCTATAGATAATATTACTCAATGTATTCTTTGAAACTTCTCCAATTTTCACTCCTTGAATCCTCCCCAAAAAGAGGTTATAGAAAGAATGGTAGACTTTATTCAATTATGGTCTACTCAGGAGAGTGAACTTTCACAGAATGCCCCGCGCTCAATAATTAACATCCAATTCTACAACTCACACAAATGAAACTAAAGTCCGTAATATTTCCAATTAAATTTGTCCCACTTCATTTGGATTATCGATGAAGAAGTTATGACTGTTTTACCTGGAACACCTGTTTATTGACTAGCTTCAAGACCGGTCACAAACCCTATCTTCCACAAAGTGTATCTCCATAATTATAGCGAATCAAGAGCTGAAATTTTTACCATAGGTACCTTGTTATGTCTTCTCAATACCATATATATTTCACCATATGAATCGTTCTAGAAAAAAAGTTATAGAAAAAATGGTAAGATGACCTGAAAATAACATACCTTAGAACACATCACCAAAAGACTTCATCCTCCCTTGAAATTCAACCTTCTTTTCTTCTTATTTCCTTTGAAATTTGACTTTTTTAATCAAATGAATGTATAATGATGTTTATTTGTACCATTTATGTCACTTCCTTTTAACATTAGGGCCGACCTGACACTTTATTATTTTGTAATTATTTTCTTTAATTATCTTCAGGGCCTACATGTACTTCCTTCTTCAATTCACTTTGTCATCTTCAAAAATTCACTTCTCCTCAACATTGAGGATCCACGTGACGTGCCACATACCACCAGAAACAACATGATGTATACTATCCATCCATGGGTGTTGTATCTGCATGTGCATTTTCCTTCATGTCCAAATACCTTCATTAATCTTGCGATCCAAAACCCATGACTAGGGTTGACATCAATGACAATAACCAATCTTCCAACAAAGAGTGAATGCTTTGAATCTGTACTACTATTGTCTACATTAAATAAAATATGATCTCCATCGATATCATGCAATGGTTAAGTTTCTTAACATTTAATATCTTCTTTAATTACAATATTTTCAAGATATTTGCATGACATGCCATCTTTAAAATATCAAAAATCATTTTGAAATGCACGCGAGGGCACTGAGTTGTCTTCCACTTGCGCTTTGATGATGATGCTCCTGCATCACCTTGCAGTACTATTAGATGCAAGTATTTTCATATTGGTCGTATTTTAAAGGGAAAAACTAAAAGACATTGTACTAGGGCTAGATCAGTACATGATGGGAAACAATAACATGTGAATGGGTCCAAAATTGACATCATTTCAAAATGTTTCTGTATGCACCAAAATTTGGCATGGATAGAATTTTCACATTCCTTGACGATATGGAAGGGTTTCTAGACTCAAATATTACTCACAAACCCACTCTATATATCGACCCATCTCTTCATCATTTTGTTTTAATTTTCTCGATTGAATTTTAAAGGAAACAACTATTAAAAGACATTATACCAGGGCTAGCGTACATGATGGGCAACAATATTGACCTGTGAATGGGGCCAATGTTGAAATTTTTTCAAAATGTTTCTGTATGCACTGAAATTTGACATGGATAGATTGTTCATATGCCCTTGATGATATGGGATGGTTTCCAAACTCAAATATCAATGACATACCCACTCTTTATATTCACCGTCTCTGTCGTTCAAAACCAACATCATGCAAATTACGCCCATGATTTTGGTCATGGAGAGAAGAAGGTGATATATGAGATTTCGTATTTAAATAATGATTTTGTACTAATATTAATATTTATGTAGAAAAAGAGTACTTATATGAGAGAAAAAAACAAATACATAAAATAACTTGAAGCTTGTCATGCGATTAATCAAGTACTTCTTTTATCAATGTTATTGTGCCATGCCCTTGCACTACTAGTAGATGCAAGGACATGCATCTCGGTCGTATTTTAAAGGAAACAACAAAAAGACATTGTACTAGGGATCGATCAGTACATGATGGGACACAGTAACATGTGTATGGGTCCAACGTTGAAATTCTTTCAAAATGTTTTTGTATGCCTCGAAATTTGACATCGATAGATTATTTCCATGCCTTGACAATATGGAAGGGTTTCCAGAATCAAATATTACTCACACACCCACTCTATATAGAGACCCATCTCTTCATCATTTTGTTTTAATTTTATCGATTGAATTTTAAAGGAAACAACTATTAAAAGACATTGTACTAGGGCTAGCATACATGATGGGAACAATATTGACATGTGAATGGGGCCAACATTGAAATTTTTCAAAATGTTTTTGTATGCACCGAAATTTGGCATGGATAGACTATTCACATGCGTTGACGATATGGGAGGATTTACAAACTCAAAGATCACTCACACATTCACTCTTTATATTCATCGTCTATGTCGTTTAAAACCAACATCATGCCAATTAGGCCCATGATTTTGGTCATGGTGACAAGAAGGCAATAGATGAGATTTCGTATTTAAATAATGATTTTGTACTAATTTTAATATTTATGGAGCAAAAGAGTACTTAGATGAGAGAAAAAAAACAAACACATAAAATAACTTGAAACTTGTCATGTGATTAATCAAGTACTTATTTTATCAACGTTATTGCGACATGTCGTTGCAATACTAGTAGATGTTGGGATGTGCATCTCAATCGTATTTTAAAGGAAATAGATAAAAGACAATGTACTAGGGCTAGATCAGTACATTATGGGCAACAATAACCTATGAAGGGGGCTAACGTTGAAATTCTTTCAAAATGTTTTTATATGCACTGAAATTTGACATGGATAGATTGCCTGCATGACTTGACGATATCGAAGGGTTTCCAAACTCAAATATTACTCATGCAACCACTCTATATATTGACCCATCTCTTCATCATTTCATTTTAATTTTCTTCGTCGAATTTTAAAGGAAAAAACTATCAAAATACATTGTACTAGGGATAGAGTACATTATAGGAAACAATACTAACCTGTGAATGAGGCCAGCGTTGAATTTTTTTCAAAATGTTTTTGTATGCACCGAAATTTGACATGGATAGATTGTTCACATGCCTTGATGATATGGTAGGGTTTCCAGACTCAAATATCACTCACACACACACACTCTTTATATCCATCGTTTGTGTCGTTCAAAATCAACATCATGCCAATTAGGCCCATGATTTTGTTCATGGCGAGAAGAAGGTGATAAGTGAGATTCTGTATTTAAATAATGATTTCGTACTAAAATTAATCTTTATGGAGCAAAAGAGTACTTAGATGAGAGAAAAAAACAAAGACATAAAGTAACTTGAAGCTGGTCATGCGATTAATCAAGTACTTATTTTATCAACATTATTGTGACATGTCGTTGCAGTGCTAGTAGATGCAGGGATGTGCATATCGGTCATATTTTAAAGGAAACAGCTAAAAGACATTGTACTAGGGCTAGATCAGCACATGATGGGAAACAATAACCAGTGAATGGCACCAACATTGAAATTCTTTCAAAAAAAATATGTATGCACTGAAATTTGACATGGATAGACTGTTCGCATGCCTTGATGATATGGAAGGGTTTCCAGACTCAAATATTACTCACACAACCACTCTATATATCGACCCATCTCGTCATCGTTTTAATTTTCTTGGTTGATTTTTAAAGGAAACAACTATTAAAATATATTGTACTAGGGCTAGAGTACATGATGGGCAATAGTATTGACTTGTGAATGGGGCCAACGTTGAATTGTTTTCAAAATGTTTATGTATGCACCTAAATTTTACATGGATAGACAGTTCACATGGCTTGATGATATGGGAGGGTTTCCAAACTCAAAGATCATTCACACACCCACTCTTTATATTCATTGTCTATGTCATTCAAAAACAACATCATGCCAATTAGGACCATGATTTTGGTCGTGGCGAGAACAAGGCGATAGATGAGATTTATTATTTCAATAATGATTTCGTACTAATATTAATCTTTATGGAGAAAAAGAGTAATTAGATGAGAGAAAAAAACAAAGACATAAAATAACTTGAAGCTTGTCATGTGATTAATCAAGTACTTCTTTTTATCAACGTTGTTGTGCCATGCCCTTGCAGTACTAGTAGATGCAGGGACTTGCATCTTAGTCGTATTTTAAAGGAAACAAGTAAAAGACATTGTATTAGGGCTCGATCAGTACATGATGGGCAACAGTAACCTGTGAATGGGGGCAATGTTAAAATTCTTTCAAAATGTTTCTGTATGCACCAAAATTTGACATGGATAGAATATTTGCATGCCTTGACGATATGGAAGGGTTTCCATACTAAAATATTACTCACACACCCACTCTATATACTGTAAATCCAACTTGAAAGTAATGACAAAACTTCACCATTACTGGGTTTTATTTTAAATTCATGTTATTTTTTGTACTAGAGATTTAAAAGCAACAAAATTTATTCTAGAACTTTTTGAACTTTAAATGAACAACAAATATTCATAGTTGTTGTGTTCTATTTTGAAATTTAAATTTTAAAAGTAATGAAATTTAATCATCCACTTTAAAAAGTATAAGAAATGACATTTTTTAAAGGAAATTGTTGAGTAATTTGTAAGTCTTGAATTAAATGTAATGTTGTATAATTTCTTTCAAAGGATTAGATGATGTAATCAAATCATCCTTAAATGGGAAATCTTAAATTTTATATGTACCTAAGTTAATTCCATTATAGATCTCTTTATTTCTCTTCATTAAGTATCCAAGTCATTGCCAATTTGGAAAGATGAACTAACAATACCATCCAAGGTGACACCAACTTGTATTAATAAATAAAGAAGATGATGATGAGCCATTACCCTAAAAAATGAGTGGCTTGATCCATACTCAATTAACATTTAGATAAATCAATCCACTTTGTACCAAATTTATCCTCAATTCCACTTGGTGAATCAACAATTCTACCCAAGTCAACTTCAATTAGACTCGTCCTTCCAACAATTACACCTAAGTTTACTTTAGTTTAACTTGGCTACTCAACAATGTTACCCAATATGAAATCAAATTGACATAGTGGCTTCAACTCCTTTATCCAAGTTAATCTATCTCCATCATTCAATAACTCTATTAAGGTTGACTTTGGCTCCAATAGAATACTCAACAACTTTATCCATGTTGACATCAACTTGACTTCGTAATTCAATAATCAAACAAAGTGGTTAAAGCCACTTTAACCAAGAGAATAAACAATAGAGCCACTTGAGTTAATGAAGTCAATTTATTGATGGTTCATCCCTTGGGGTTGCAAGCTAGGAATCAAACCTACTAGAAATTGGCATTGGCAAGAGGAATGAAATTATGATTATGTTCAAAATTATCTAGTTTGTGTTGGAAGTGTTAACCCTCATTTTACATAAGTCCTACACTAGTATTTTTTCACTAATCTTTTGATTTTAATCACAAAGGTAGGTTTACAAGTTGATCTTTGGATGGCCTAGAGGTTGTGATTGCATTTGATGAGACTATTAGGGATGTAGTCATGGATGGCTAGATGATGTTGATGCTCTAGTTGTCTTGTTGATTACTTTCCTTTCATACTAGTATACTTGGTTGTGGAGTCCCTATGATCATTGGATGGTTGATGATACATGTTGATATATGACTCCCTTGATAGAACACCCTAACAATTTTTGGCTAAGATAATATTGTATTGTCATTTTTGTTTTCTTGGAATTATCCCCTTGATATCACTTGATTTCACATTCATTTAGGTTGATATGGTCTAGAATGGTGTGATGTTCATGAGGTGAATTCCCTTCCTCGTGTTGAGGATTCATACACATATTATGGTTATTTATGACATATATTACACCCCCATGTTGAGCGTTTCCCTCTTCTACATATTTTTATGCCCTATTACATAGTGGAGGAGCCTGTCATGGAGTGCCCTAGACTTCTGGGATGATTTCACACTTGTTTAGGTTCTATTTGGATATTACTCATCATCCCATGTGGATCGATCACCCTCCTTGCATACATGTTAAGGGATGGTCTTATTTACATGTTAAGGGATGGTATTATTTATTGATTGATGAGGGGCCACCCCTTTGTTTATGGATTTAGTTTATCATTGAAGGCATTTCACATGTGTTCTTCATATATTTGATGCCTTATTTCATGGATCCACTTGCTTGGAACTTGTTTTGAGGAAGACATCCACCATTTGAGGCCATTCTGCACTTTTCCATGCCTTGTTTGACGAGATGTTTCTCTTGAAGGTCTCACATTTGCTATCACTAGAGGTTTGACTTAATTCAAACTTTTTTTTTGTGGAGATGTCCATCTTTGGATGTTACATTTCATACCTTTTATTTCTTGTTGATGGTACATATAATAATGGGGTCAGGAGGTCTCATGGTTTTTTGTCCTAGATGAAGAAAGATGCCCACTTATGGATGTTGCTTGCACGTATGTTTATTCTTATTATTGAGGACACCCACCTTTCTTGGAGCCTTATTTCACTTGCCAACTCGCCCCTCTTGCCAACTCACCTTGTGTTGCATTTGGGCACCTTGTCTCCTTTTCATTACAATTCCTCATGTGGGTGCCCCTCTTTCCAACTCGCCTTGTGTTGCATTTGGGAACCCAGCCTTGCCTAGGTCGTCTTGAAAAAGTTAAGTCGAAGCCAAAATTTCTCCTTATCTGGCATTTGGCTCATCTTCTTGCCTAGTGCTCCCTTGTGTGGCCATTTTCATTCCTTTCATGTTGGTGGGTGCACCTAGCTTGCCAACTCACCTTGCATTGAGTTTGGGTGCTCTACCTAGTTTTTGTTACTATTTCTCTTGTGGGTACCCCTCTTGCCAACTTTCCTTTCCTTGCCTTTGGGCACCCTATCTTTTTTTCGTTATGATTCCTCATGTGGCCACCCCTCTTGCTAAATCACCTTGCATTGCATTTGGCCATCCTGCCTCCTTTTCACTATGATTCCTCATGTGGGAGGCCCTCTTTTCAACTCACCTTGTGTTTCATTTGGGTGCCCAACCTTGCCTAGGTTGTCTTGAAAAAGTTAAGTCGAAATAAAAATTTCTCCTTATCTAGCATTTGGCTCATCTTCTTGCCTAGTGCTCCCTTGTGTGGCTATTTTTGTGCCTTTCATGTGGGTGGGCACACCTCTTTCCAACTCACCTTATGTTTCATTTGGATGCTCTACCTCATTTTTGTTACAATTCCTCTTGTGGGCACCCCTCTTAACAACTCGGATTGCCTTGCCTTTGGGTGCCCTTTCTTGTTTTCGTTACGATTCCTCATGTGGCCTCCCCTCTTTCCAAATCACCTTGCATTGTGTTTTCCCACCCTACCTCATTTTCATTACGAATCCTCATGTGGGATTACATAGAATTCACCTATAATGTGACACACAAATTTTCCACAGAGAGAAAATATCTAATATACATATATATAATAAAACAATAAAATTAAATAAACAAAAAATGAACATATATATAATATATAAGTATAATAAAAAATAAAACAAACAAAACAAAATAGATAATAACAAAACAATACAAAAACAAAATTTGAATTTTCACACCCATTCATGAGACATAGCACTAGATCGTCGATCAGAAGCTAGCTAAGCACCGATTAGAAGCCGGTTGAGCACCGATCAGAAGCTAGAGAGAGATCTCGCAGAGGGCGCTGATGAGGAGAGAGAGATCACGAAGGGTTATGAAGGAGAGAGAGCTCAATTAGAAGCCAACAGAGCACCGATTAGAAGCTAGAGAGAGCTCATTAAGGGCATTGGTAGGGAGAGAGATCTTGTGGAGGGTTACGAAGGAGAGAGAGCTCACGGAGGGCACCGACCGGGAGAGAAAGCTCGAGGGATAATGGTGAGTTGTTGAATTTCCCAATACCTCCCTTCATTTCATGGTAATAATGCATGACTAAAAAATAAGTAGGAATTAGCTCAAATCTAATGCCTAGAATGTTTTCTAGCTTTGAGGTTTTCTAACTCAAAACTAAGTAGGGATTCCTTCAATGCTTTCAAAGGTTTGAATAGATTCAATTAGTTTGATTTGATATCTCCAAGAAAGGGGTCCAGAAAGGATTTGTCATGGATGCAAGCAAGTGAATGTGGGTAGATGGACATGAGGCACAAAAGAAAACCCTACTTATGATTCTAGAGTAGGTAGATGAACCCTAGTCGGTCCTTTGCTAGGTGAAGAGAAGAGAGGGAGAAGAGATCTAATCATAGGTATTTGTTAAAGATATTTAGTCCTTCAAGAATTGATCTCGAGTATTTAATCTTAAGATCAACAACTTAAATGTTGGATATTCACTCCTAATATCTGTTGTAAAAATTGTCAAAGAACTTGAAATTTGTTACCAAAAACTGCCAAAAACCTTGAGATTTGTTACCAAAAATTTGTAGCATGTAGTTGGAGGAGTCTTCCTTGATATTGAGCTTATAGTGGATGTTCAACAATTTATATTAGGTCTTAAATTAGTGAAGAGATGTTTTGGATGAGAGTCATAATTTTCAAGGTGTGAGATGGGATGGGTAATGGATAGTCTATGAGTAGGGAGCATAGATGGCTTGAATAGGGTATATGTCTTGGGTACTAAGGTCACCATGTTTACACCACTTATGTCTCAGAAAGGTTAAGAATTTCTAGAGAACATAAAAAATTGAAATTCTTATGTGACATTCCTCTTATGAAACAAGGATTTGTATCATTTTTTATTTATCACGTTGTTGTTTTCAATGTTGTATAGGTGTATTAATTAGTGAGGTGTATTAATTAGTGAACTGTGACATTTGCATGGTATTTTTAAAATTTGGGTCATTTTTCTTCCATTTTTCTAGATAATTAGCTCATACTTTTTTTCATTAGCAGTGCACACATAATAATCTATCAATAAATTATTTATTTGCTTAAAACCCTTGTTCCTTCCCATAGATAGTTTTCCTCGAAGTTGAAATTCTTGCATTTCATTTTCCTCTTGCATGGTTTAAAGACTCAAGTCGAAACACCAATAGTTTCATGACCACTCCTTTGAGTAACTGTTGATTAATTGGGTTGGTTGTCATTGATGTCAACCCTTGAAGAAAGTATGATAGAGAATTATGGTATCACAAAGGTTTGGGTAATGGACCCAAGTTTGTTTGATGGATAATGGTATTAGTTTTGATATATTTTTAGGTAAGACTATTCTAGATGGACAATACATGTCATGTCATTTCCGGTGGTATGTGGAACGTCACATAACTCCTCACGGTTAGAGATTTATGTCCATGTGAAGTTGGAGAACCCTCATGAGTCATCTAGAAGCCCCAAAAAGTCAAAGTGTTTGAAAAATAAATTATTTAAATAATAAACTTAACAAAGAACTCCCTAAAATAAGGAAAGTGGGATGCTACATGAAAGTATAAATAAGAGGCAAGGCTCTCTCATTTAATCACACTTGAACCTATTGATATCAGTGAATATATATTTTGTGGAAGGTTATTTGGGCAGGTATTATTGATAGAAAAAAGTATAGCAGGAAAAGTGTGGTAGAAAAAGTGCATCAAGAAATTGTGACAGAAAAATCGCGGTAGAAAAATTGCGGAAGAAAAAGTGTGGCAGAAAAATCACGACAGAAAAAGTGCGACAGAAAAACCGTGGCAGAAAATTTGTGGTAGAAAAAGTGATGCAGAAAAATCGCTACAAAAAAAGTGTGGCAGAAAAAGTGCAGCACAAAGATCACGGTAGAAAAAGTGTGGTAGAAAAAGTGCGGCAGAAAAATTGCGGAAGCAACATGGTTGGGGTCTATTTATGAGAGATATTTCACATCTTGTTTGAGGTATGTTTTGTGAGATAGGGTTTATCTCTTGAGATGGTATTGGATGTTTAGTATTGCCGCATATATCAGATTTGTTGAGGGATATGGTTGGTATTTTGTTGTTGGTATTTGGCATATGGGTATTGGTATTTTGGTGGTGATGTGTTGTTGAAATTGTTGGTTTATCTTCAGGCTACATAACAATGAGGTTGTGGCACATGGTTTGATGTAAGGGTTTATGGTATTTGGTTTATGGATAGAGTGATGAATTGTTTATGGTTATATTGGTGTATGTCTTTGGTATATGGTTGAGGTACATGTTGGGTACATGGTTGAGACAAGTAGTTGATGAGTTGGCACATACATGAGGTGTATAGTTGATGATGTTGGTACATATTCAGGTTGTTGCAAGTTATTGGTATAGGTTGACAGTGACAGGTTGATAGTGGCAGTGGTTGATTCAATGACAATGAAAGGTTGTCTACATTTGAAATTTATATTTCAGGGTAGTTGGATAGGGCAAGGACAGGTGGTTGTATCCACCTTCCGATTGTAGCCAGAGAACATAGGGGGTTGTAGACTCCCTCTGGTTGTAACTAGAGAATTGGGGAGTTGGAGCTTCCCTCGGGTTGTAGCCTGAGAAACCAAGGGGTTGGAGCCTCCTTCCAATTGTAGCTAGAAAACAAAGGAAGTTGGTGCTTCCAATAAATGTAACTCTTAAAAACATATAAGAAAAATCATTATGTGGTTTTGTCCCACTTTGGATTTCCACGTAAAACACTGGTGTATTGTGTATGTGTATTTCTTATTTACTCTACAACTATTGGAAGATAATGCTACATTGATATAACACTTGCATTTTGTGGTTGAAAATGATTGTATTTCTCTGTTACCGATTCACCCCCCCCCCGCTCCCCTCTTACTAATCCAACAATTGGTATTAGAGCAGGTTACTTCAGAAATTAGTTTAACCACTGAATAATAGATCATGGAGAGAAACAACATGTATAAAAATGGAATACCACAGTTTGATGGACAAAAGTATGCATTTTGGAGCAGAAGGATGAAAACATATATACAAGAACAAGGATTTGAAATTTGACAATCTGTTGTAGATGGATACAAAGAACTAGTAGTTCCACCGACAAATGAAAGAGCAATAAAAATCAGGAAAAATAATTTGAAAGCCACAAATGCACTTCCGAATGGTCTTTGTGAATTAGTATAAACCAAATTTATACATTGTAAATCCGCTAAAGATATTTGGGACAAGCTTCAAAATATTTATGAAGGAGATTCAAAAGTCAAAGAAACAAAGATTCAAACTTACAAAGGTTAGTTTGAACAACTAAAGATGAAGGAAGACGAGAATATTGCAGCTTACTTCTTATGAGTCAATGAAATAGTAAATGCAATCATAGGATTGGGAGAAGAAATTAAATAATCTGTAATTTTTCAAAAGGTACTAAGATCTCTCCCTATGAGATTTGATCCTAAGATATAATCACTAGAAGAAAGAGTAGATCTAGACTCAATAAGCATGGACAAACTACATGGAATCTTCACAGCATATGAAATGAGAACTAAATAAGAAAATCTAGATATAAAAGAAGCAACTTTCAAAGAATCCAAAAGGTCAAAGAAAAAGGGAAAGAAAAAGGAAAAAGAGCATAGCAGCAACAATGACATCTCGGAAGATGATGAAGAAATGGACAACTTTGTCAAAAGATTGAACAAAGGAACCAATGACAGATATAAAGGTAAGTTTCCATTGATTTGTTTTAATTGTGATGGTATTGGTCATTTGGCTAACAAATGTGCTCATGATAAAAATAAGAGGAATGATGAAGATTACTAAAATAGAAAACAAACATATAAAGGAAAAAGAACCACAAAGAAATCTTTCAAGAAAAGCTTATGCACCAAAGAAGATATCTCCTCATCAGATGAAGATGAAGTCAGTGACAGTGAAACATAAAGAGTTATATTCATAGTAGTAGAAGACTATGATAAAGAAGACACCAAAGACGAATATGAAGAGGTAGAATTTGACTACCGAAAATAATTCTTTTGTGCCATAGAAGTTATAAGAAGAGAAAAGAAGAAAAAAGAAGCTACAACCAGGACTAGACAAGAAACAGTGAAACATAAAGAGTTATATTCATAGTAGTAGAAGACTATGATAAAGAAGACACCAAAGACGAATATGAAGAGGTAGAATTTGACTACCGAAAATAATTCTTTTGTGCCATAGAAGTTATAAGAAGACAAAAGAAGAAAAAAGAAGCTTCAACCAGGACTAGACAAGAAAGAAGGCACTCACGAACTAGAAAAAATGATCACAAATTTGAAGGTTCAAATAGAAGAAGATAAGAGAATTGAAGAAGTACTCAAAGAACAACTAGAAGAAAGAGATGAGATCATTGGAAATTTGGAAGCATATATTGTCACATTAAGAAAGGATGTTCAAGAGAAAAATATGCAGAACAACTCAAAAGTTTTGGATAACATTATCAACAGTCAAAAGCCTCATCATGACAGGTCCAAACTTAGATACTGTCAGACAGAAAATGGATCAAGCTCCAAAAAAACATAACAATAAACATATCTAAAAAGCTACGCAGAAACAATCAAATGGGATATGAAGACCTACAAACAAGATTATAGGGACACTCCTCCACTGAGAAGATTCATATTTCAGAATCAACAACTGACATATAGGCCTCAGGAAGAAGAAGGATTCAGAAGAGAAACTCATTTCATAAGATCTTCAACTCCTAGGTATCAAAATCTTTTTTTAGGTTTATGTTATGCATGTAATAATTTTGGACATAAAGATATGAATTTAAAAGATAACAATAGGAATATAAACAACTTTGAAATTCATACCCAAAAGGGTTATCTAAGAAGGCCCAGTGAAACAAAGAGAAGAAGTTACAACATGTTTGAATCATTGAGCACTGAAGTGGAATGCTACAAGTGTAACAACTTTGGACACATGGACAAAGATTGCATTTGACATTTCCTCCTAGAGAACCACAACAAAACAACAATAGTCATAGAGAGGAACCTCATAAGAGAACATGAATAAGAAAGTAGAATCAGTATAGCAATGAAGAATGCACACTCGCTCTACAAGCTAAGAAGAAGAAACATGGTTGGTGTGTTGACAGTGGTTGTTCAAAATACATGAAAGGTGATAAAGACAGTTTTCTTTCATTAAGAAAGGAAAGATATGGATCATTCTCCTTTTAAAATGATGATTCAGCTAAAATCATTAGAAAAAGCAGAGTCAAAATTGGAAACAAGAATACCAAGGAAGACAATGTTCTACTAGTAGAAGATATGAAACATAATCTTCTAAGTGTGAGTCAAATGTGTGACCAAGTTCATAAATTTACTTTTGATTCACAAAAGTTCTAGATAAGAAAATAAGGTTCAGGAAAATTGATTGAAATAGCTACAAGAACTTCAAGCAACATATATGTATTAACTGAAATTGGAAATGAAAAGTGTTTTCTAGGAAAGGAAGATGAAAGTTGGCTATGGCACATAAGAATGGGTCACATACACTTTGATAACCTTTTCAAAGTCAGCAAAAAGGAAGCAGTTAGATAAATTCCCCAGAATACGAAACCAACCAACACTTTATGCAAGCATTGTCAAAAAGGAAAGCAAAAAAAGACCAGGTTTAAATCAAAGGAATATTCAACGACAAGACCACTGGAAATTGTGCATACTGATATAGTTGGACTAACTAAAACAAAGGTATTAAAAGATGATAAATACTTGTTGGCAGCCGATTCAATTTTTTTTAGTGTCCTATAAGTTGTCTGCACCTATGTCTTCTGAACTTCAAATTGTCGTCATATTTTTCAAATAGATGATATTTTAATTTCTTGTGACACTTGCAAATTTGTCTTCGTTAAGTTTTCACCACTGTAAGCGTGAAAAATTCTCCTTTTGAGGTCACTTTTCGATCACCATCTGAATTGTCATCATCTTTTTATCGATATTTTCTATGGCACTTACCTTTGGTTTATCGCTATGTGGCTGAAAGAATTTTCGAACTATGCCTATGTGGACATTCTTATACTTGCATAACTTGATTTTATTAAGTTTATGCGGCATTGAACGTATGGGTTTATACTTCATTGATTCATTGAATTGCATAAGGGTTATGGTTTATTTTGGGTTTTTATATATATAATGTGATCCTTATGTTAATTTTTTATAGCTCTTGGCTTGTCAAATATTATGAATTTGATTGGCACAATGGTTTAAAAGTTTTGATTAAACATTATACAATGGGGCATTGGCATAACACTTACCGTTTGATTCTTTGATCGGTCGAACGATATGGTTTGAACTATGTTATGATTGATTGAACAGATATGAAATTCGTCGGTTGTATTTTGCCATAACTATTATGCATGGCGGTGAATAACTCCACCACCCTCGCATGCGCACACTAATGCTTCCCCTTTGATCATTTGTTGTTGTTAGACCGAACAACTCTGCTCTTGTGCATTGGAGAATTCAAACCCTACCCTTACCATGTGCTCGCACCATGGCCCCAGTTGTGAGGGCTGAACCAAATGGCAAGCACGCTCTGTTGATGTTTGACAGTGCCAACAGTGACCTCGAGGAAAATGGGTGGCTTCCATTTATATGAAAATTTGAGGGTTTTAACATCTGCGTAGCTCGACAATTCGCCATGACCTTTGATGGCTATCGAGTCAAGGTCGGCGATATTCAATTCGAAATTGACGAATAGTTTATCAGTCTTGCTATGAGTTTGCCTACCACTGAAATCAAGCTGATAGTATCCTTTTTCATTATGGGCTAGTTAAGTTTATTGTTGTTTATCATTTGAGTTCACACGGAGATTGTTGGAGCAATTTCATTGCTCGGAATAATTTTGAGGATTCGAACCCTCCATAGGTTGACAAACCTGTGGTGAGCGAGGACAAGTCTGTACCCCCAGTACCCTATAGTATTCTGCTACCAAAACCCTTATCCAACTCACCTATCGACCTGCCCCACTCTATGACTAAGGGTGTTGAGACTAGTAAGCCTATAGGCAAAAAGCACAAAGAAAACCTCACTGCAAACGCCAAAGGAAAAAATAATGCTCGTTTGATTTCACGAATGGCAAGAAATGAACCAAAACCCCCTCTCGAGCCTAACCCTATCATGTTGAGTGAGGACTCTGATTCGGAAGTGGAGCGTTTCTTGGCTGATGAATATCCCTACTCGAAAGCTTTGTGTATCGAACCCTGGTATGAATTTGTGTCAAACTTACCCCCCTGCCTACAGGACAACCCTAATTACCTAGGCATTAAGCTGCCTTGTGAAACCCCCGGTCATCTATCCAAACCCTCTCCTGCTCTGTCTAAACCTATAGCGCCACCCTGTGATCAATGTGGCTCGTCGTTAGAGACATATTATCTGGATGTTCCTATTATACAGTCAAGAATTCACTCTTTGGAGGACCAGGTTGCACTCCTTACCAGTCAAAAGGCTAAGTTATAGGCCACGGATAAGAAACAAAGGATGACAGGCTCTATCTTGTTTAAAAATGTGGAATCAGCTATAGCAGTCGTGAATTCTAAGTTGGCATAATTTGAGCAGCTTCGACATCACACAGGTATGTTTGATATCAATCGTTTTTTGTAAATAATTCAGGTTTATATAACGAATTTGAATTTGGTTTTAAATAACTCTGTTCATTTCAATTGATTGGCTCTGTTACATGGCTTGCATTCTATACATAGCATTACTTTGGCTAGATGGAATTTCATTTTCCCAGTTTAGTTTCGATTGGATTTTCATCGATTTGATTGATTTTGGTGTGGATTTGATTTGTTTGATTGAGTTAAAATAGGTGCTCTACTGTTGATTAAAGTCATTCACATCTATTCTAGACAGAAGTGTTTCTCATATCCAATTTAGAACACAATCCCATTTCATTTTGATTTCGTTATAATGTATACGCAATGATTTAAAAATTGTGATATGGTTAACTGTTATGGTTTTATGTCCCGTATGACTTTCGACCAATAAGAATACAATTCGGATCATTTCCAATGTGACTCTGTACAACATACCCAAATCGTGGATAGATTCAATTCATAACGATTATGCTAAAAACCCAGCTTGTTAATTCACATTGGTTTACTGTTAGCTCAACTATGATTCAGTTGGATTCGTAATGGCAATGGATATTCTGTTTGAATTTGATTTATAAAATGAGATTAGATTCACGATTTATTTCTATATTAAACTCAGTCGTGATTTGTTTTGATTATTTGCCCAGTTTACAGTTATCATTTCTGTCGATTCTATTATTGTTATGATCCCTATTAATCAATCCTATCTGTTGACTGTGCAAAGATCGGTGATCGGAATTTATCACAAAATTGGTTCGGTTGATGCTATTACGTGTGATTTCATTTACACATAATCGAAACAGTCTTTCCATCTATATATTCGATTGAATGATATAAATCTTTTGTTATATCATTATAGCTATAACGAGCAGAAAATGGTTGTGTTGGATTAGATCGTATCACATACGATATAACTCATTATCGATTTCGATTGGATATTGAAACAGTCTTGTTATTGTTCGACCCGATTTTATGGTAAGAGTAAAACAGAGTATTCTTACCCTTGTTTTTTATTGAATCACTTTTGATCCTGTTTTATGTTGAATGATAAAATCATTTGAATCTTGAGTGATTCGTTGTAAATGATCATTGGAAGAAAATTGGTTTTGATTCTTTTATAAGATTTGATTTGATTATAATTCTGATCTTGTATGTTATTTTAGACTAGCTACAGAATCAGATGATTCTATAGCTAAGTCTGTAGGATTAGATTTTTATTGTTTTGCTAATAAAATATCTTTCTAACTTATTATTTTTGGTCTATTGCAGATGAATTCGAAATTGGATTGGATTTGATGAGCAGTTGGAGGATATTTGAAATATTTTGATTTCATTTTAGTTTCCTAGTTTAGTTGATCTTGGGAATATCTTCCCAGATTATGTAAACAGTTTGATATTATCCACAAGAAGGTTTTTACCTTGTGGAAAGACTTATATATACTTATTATTTTTGTGTAATAATGATCCTCATTCGTGGGAGAACACGGATATGGAATTTTAATACAGACTGAGGCAGAATTGATGTTTTGTCACAGCTTTAGCTTTTCATGATATCAATATTTTGTTTCATGTTTGTGTGTATCTATTTTCACGTGGTTAATTGACTACTTTAGCTATCTTAACCTTTTGTAAATGATATAATTTAATCAATATAATCCATATTTGATTTCTTCCAAGTATATAAAAAACATAGCAATTGCTTGATTCAATCTGTGAATGGCAGATATTTTTTCTTCATAAGTTGAATTATTAAATATAAGTTTTTGCATAACAGGTTTCTCTTATTGTAGATATTTATAAATCATATAATTGTTATGTTTTTTTATGTCTTGTTTGTCTTGTAAACAATTCAAAGAGCAGTGCAGCCGATCGTTTACGAGAAGCTTCTGAATCATCTGGTGCGAGTTTCCTTCCTCCAACCAGCTTCGAAGTCATCATACACGAGACAAATTAGGAGCGTTTCCAGGTCAGTTTGTCAGTTGTTTGTTTAGTATATTTATTAGTAGTTTAGTTTAGATATAAGTTTAGTTAGATATATATGTGTGTTTAGTATATGAGATCGTTTAATTTCAGTTAGTTTTATTTCTTGTTTATAAAATCATAAAATTAAAAGAAAAAGAAATACCTTTCTCTTTCTTAGGGCAGAAAGCAAGTGAGTTTTACAGGTTTTATTTAAATCTGCAAGTTGTAGATATTGTATATTTGTGAATAAGTTATAATTCAATTGGTAATTAGATAGTAAAGTTAGTATAATAGTAATTAGTAAATTGTATTTATATAGTTAGTTAGATTAGTTTTGTTTTGTTTTGATAATTAGTTCAGTTAGCTTGTTTAGTAGTTAGTTTTAATTAGATTAGTGTATTGGTTTCTTTTATTGTTAGTTAGTATTAGTTTGTTTTATTGTTAGTTAGTTTAGTTTCTTATATTTCATTTTATTTAGTTTGTTTTATTTGGCTTTAGTTTAGTTTATTTGTTTTAATTAGATTAGTTAGTTTAGTTTGTTTTCTCTTTGGTTTTCTTAGGACCTTAGAACGGCCAATGGAGCCGTTAAACCTGTCAGGGTGGTTCATTCCAAACGGCTTGGGTTATTTAGACAACTCCGGACCGGTTCCACTCTCTCAGTTGACGGACGGTCGATTTCGCTCGTCAAAAACGGCGCTAGAAGGAGGGCCTGAACTTAATTAATGGCACGAGGCGGTCACAAGACTCCTCCACCACCTAATCGCACACCTATAGTGACTAGAAGCCATTCAAACGACAATATCCCTCTTCAAACAACAACTAATTCAACCGATGATCCACAAATCACAGTTGAGCCAGGAACCCCTAATCCTACAGGTGGTGACATCCAAGAGATCGTTCATCAATCTCTTATCAAAACACATAGTGCCTTAGCTAGTCTTAGGCAACCAAACCGTCCGTGGGGTCAACCTTTAGACTTCTCTGATATCAGAGAACAATTAGGTGATACCAACCTTGCTGTGAATCCCTCAGATCCAAACTTAAATCCTGCTACAGGAGGATCCGGGATACCTCCTTCACCACCTCCCTCATCTCCTTCCTCTTCTGGAGGAGATTCCTCTTCTGACGAAGGCAACTCACCTTCTCAGCCTTCCACACCCACTACCCCAATGGAAAATCAGAACAACCCTGCTAGACCCTGGTTGGACCAGGATGTCGTAGTTGTACCTGGAGCCCAGCACCCTTTTCCTAAGCACCCAGAGAAATGGCTTCCCAAGTTCGATCCCGATTCAAAATAGATAGCTGAAGATCATATCAAAAAATTTATGTTAGCCATCAGATTCCGTAATGTTGAACATGAAGACGTTGTCTGTAGGTTGTTCCCTTACACTTTTGAGGGTAATGCATCCACTTGGTACTTTTCCCAACAGCCCCATACCATAGTGTCTTGGGAAACGTTTGAGTCATGCTTTTTGGAAAAATTCAGATATGGTAAACCTCCAGAAGTTTTAGTCATGGACCTTTCAAGCTTAAAAATGAACCCGAAAGAAAAAGTTAAAGATTTTAATCAAAGATTCTTAACGCTTGAAAATCGAATCCCTACAGATTCTATGCCTGCTGAGAGTCTTGTAATAGCTTACTACACTAAAGATCTACATCAAAGTATAGCTATTTGGGTAAAACAATCTAAAAAGGCCACGTTGTTAGAAGCCTTCGAGGAGGCTACCCAGATTGAAAAAGACATACTTAGTCTTAAGGACTCTTCTAGCAACGAAACTGAAACTAGTTCTTCTTCCAAAAAGAAGAATGAAATTCTCCCCAGACCCACACAAAGCAAAACACAACCTGAAAACTCTGATTTGGAAAATTTAACTAAAGTTGTTCAAAAAATGTCTAATCAAGTTATAGATTTAAAAAGGTCAACTGAAGAAGCTTCTTCGAGTAAGGAACCCTACAAACCCCCTTTCCGAAAGCCTTTTCCTACCAACCGACCTAACCCAAACCCCGAAGGCTTAAATCTAGAAAGCTTGCAATGCGCTCTTCAAACAATTCTAGAAGCCCAAGATAACTTGATGCCCCCTGATATCCCTCAGGAAGAAGTAGAACCAGAGACAGTTCCAGAAGAAAAGTCTTCTCCAAACGTTTTTGGACATTTCTCAGATAGCATCTTTCAAGCCAACTTCAAGACTGTTCACCCTTATAACACTAGGAGTAAGACAACAAATAAACCTTCTGCCGAGAACACTACAACTTCACCTCCAAAGCCATCTAAATCATTAGAAACTAAAAAGAACAATGTTAACCCTAAATTAGATTATGATGTTCTTGAAGGTCTTAAAAAATTAAGGGCTAACATTTCTATTTATGAGTTATTGAAGTTTCCGTTCTTGTTACATAAAATGTTGCAAAATATTTCAGAGAACAACAAGAATGGTAATTCAAATGGTAACAAGGTTGTGCAAAGCAAAGTTCCACAGAATACTTCCACTAAAAACAATCCTGATCCTCAAGATAAAGGAAGTCTTCCTGTAAATAATGTAAATGATGTAAATAACGTAAATAATGTAGATAAAGTAGCATTAGAAACTGCGAGTAAGAAACCATAAGCTACTCGCAAGAATGTACCACCTTTTCTTTCAACTTTCGATATTTTCAATAGAAATGTGCATAATTGTATGGTTGACTCAAGAGCGTCATCTAATGTGATGCCTTGGTTCGTCTATCAAAAGATTAATGCTGAAGTAGAACCATCCTCTTTAAAAATCATACAACTTGATTGAACAACTGTTAAAGTTATAGGCAAACTAAAAAATGTATTGATTAGATTATCGTCTAACCCAAAGGTTCATCAAGTTATTGATATAATTGTGGTGGATATTACAGAAGTGTACAGTCTGTTTTTGAGCAGGGACTGGTTGGAGCAGCTACATGGTTACTTCGCGACGGACTGGTCTCACTTATGGCTTCCAGAGAATGGTAAACCCAACAAGATCAGGGTGAATCATGAGCGTTACCTCAAGTTCACAGTTATATATTTGAATGATCCCAACGAACCATACACACCTCCTGCTGATTCACCTGAAGTACAAGGGATGGACACCTTCTTCGAAAATTTCATGGCTGAAGTTTTACCTGTCATCAATCCTGAACAATAGTCCGAGATCATAGCATTTGTGCAACCAACAGCTTCTATGCAACAGTCTCATGAGCCCGATGGAAATCAAATTTGGTCTCTATATTTTGACGGTTCTAAGTCTAAAGAAGCAGTTGGTGCAGGCTGCATTATTATCGATCCGGCAGGTAACAAGACATTAATGGCTTGTAGACTAGAATTTGAATGTACTAACAATACTGCAGAATATGAGGCCTTACTGCAAGGTCTCAGAAAAGCCTTGGATATGGACATTCAAAACCTGGTTGTATTTGGCAACTCTGAAATAGTGGTTAAACAGGTAAAGGACTCTATACACTGTCTTTCCCCGCATCTCAAAAGTTACCAGTCAGAGGTATGGATTTTAATGAATAAATTTTTCACTTTCAATATAAATTCCATTCCTAGATTAAATAATGTTGAAGCAGATCTACTAGCTAATGTAGCCTCTAAACTTCTTCCTACAAAAGGCTTGACCCCAATTGCATTCTTTGTCGAGCTATTGTTTCGACCATCTGTTCCTGACAATATCACAAACTGGAGAGTATTTGATGATGATCAGCAGATCATTAACTTTCTGCACATGGAAGAAACCTTTCAAGGCACAGTGATAGATGAACACATGCATGATGACAATTTGCACGATTTTACGGTAATACCTGATCCAAAATCTCCTGAAGCTCTGTCGGACATGGTAAATTCCATACCCAAATCAATAGTTAGGTTAGAAAAGTTTTATGATTTTGAAGATAAATTTAAAAAAAGGGTCAATTGTAAAACTAATAGTTCCTCTTTGTCTTATGAAAAATTCAATTTAGGAACTAGTGAAAATCCTCAGTGTATTAACTTAGGCTTGGGATGTTCTAGGCAAGAAAAAACTGCTTTTGTTAAATTGTTTAAAGAATTTAAGGATGTCTTTGCATGGACATACGATGATCTCAAAACATTTGATCCTAATATTATACATCATGTCATCCCGATGAAGCCCCAAACCTTACCCTTCCAATAGAAACTGAGGAAAATGCACCCTAAACTTGAACCGACCGTTCAAAAAGAACTGAATAAACTCCTAAGTGCTAAAATAATTTTTCCTGTTAGGCACACTCAATGGGTTTCCAACCTCGTCCCAGTGCGGAAGAAAAACGGGGAAATTCGACTTTGTGTCGATTTCCGAAACCTCAATAAAGCATCTGACAAAGACAACTATCCTGTCCCGCCCATGGAACAGATCCTTCAACAGGTATCTTGTTCTGAGAGGATATCTTTATTGGATGGTTTCTCTGGATACAACCAAGTCCTGATGTCTCTGCCAGACCAACTAAAAGCTACCTTCTGTACCCCGTGGGGAACTTATGCGTATCGCAAAATGCCCTTTGGATTGATTAATGCTGGTGCTACCTTGCAGAGAGAAATGGACATTGCTTTTAGAGGCTTAATCAATCACTCTGTTGTAGTTTACTTGGATGACGTGACCGTTTATTCTAAAAACAAAGACGATCATCTAGCTCACTTACTAGTCATTCTGCTACAATGTCGTAAATATGACATTTCCTTGAACCCCAAGAAGTCCATCTTTGCAGTGGAATAGGGTAAACTCCTAGGATTCATTGTGTCTAGTGATGGGATGATTATTGATCCCGAAAGGACTCAAGTCATCGCTAAAATTCCCCCACCTACATCCAAGAAATCCATGCAGTCTTTCTTAGGCCAGATTAATTTCGTGAGAAGATTCATCCCCAGTTTCTCCGAAATGGTCAGGCCTCTACAGAACTTGATTAAGAAAGACACCCAGTATCACTGGGGAGCCACATAAAGCCAAGATTTTAATGCTATAAAGAAGGCCATAATAGACGCTCTGTCTCTCATGAGCCCTGACTTCTCTCAAGATTTTACTCTCTATACTTTTTCCTCTGATCGTTCCTATGCTGTAGTCCTAACTCAGAAGAATTCCGAGAACAACAAAGTACCCATCGCCTTTATGAGCTCTGCTTTCAAAGGTGTTGAAATTAACTACCCAGCAGTTGATTGGTAAGCCTACGCTATTTTCAAAGTAGTGAAACACTTCCAATCATATCTTTTGAAGTCAAGGACGAAATTTATTGTCCCCTACCCTGTCGTAAGGAACTTGTTAGTGAAAAAGGAGTTAGGAGAGAAGAGATCCAACTGGATCACCTCCTTACAGGAGTGTGACTTAGAAATAACCTCGGCTCAGATCATAAGAGGCCAAGGGTTGTGTAAGTTGGTTGTTGATTCGGAAACAGGACAGCAAGAAGATAGTGATACGTTAAATCCAGAACAACGCAATCAAAGTTTGATTGGTTGCACACAAAACCTCGTTAGTCCCTGGTACGACGATATTAGATACTTTCATAAACATGGATCAGCACCCCGTCACCTTGACCCCGCCAAAAGAAGAGCACTGAGACTAAAGTCCTCCTCCTTTCATCTAGTTAACGATATACTATTTTGTCAGAATTTTGATGGCGTACTGATGCGCTGTCTCGAAAAAGACGAAGCAGAAAAAGTCTTGCTTAAGTTGCATGCAGGAGAAGATGGTGGTCACTTCGGTGGTGACACCACTGCTCATAAGGTTTTAAGAGTTGGTTACTACTGGCTCACACTTTTTAGGGACGCCCATGCCTTGTGTTGTAAATGTATCATATGTCAGAAAGCATCAGGGCAGTTGCAAAAGCCAGCCTTTCCCTTGCAACCCGTCTCAGTAGATTCTCCTTTCCAACAATGGGGCCTTGATATCATAGGTCCTATTAACCCTCCATCCTCGCAACAACACAACTATATTGTGACAGCCACAGACTACTTTACTCGATGGTCTGAAGCTGCTGCGCTAAGAACTGTTAACACCAGTCAGGTTATCGCTTTTCTAAACTCGAATATTATCACCCGTTTCGGTATCCCTGATTGTCTAGTCTTTGATAACACTTCATACTTTTCTTCTCTTGAGATGAGTGAGTTCACTTTGGAGAAAGGAATAAAGCTAAAGTTTTATGCTAGTTACTACCCCCAGGGCAACGACTTAGCAGAATCAACCAACAAGAACTTGATTAAAATTATCAAGAGAACCGTGGCTGAAAATCACAAGAACTGGCACAATGCACTGTTGAACGCACTATGGGCTAATAGGGTAACACCCAAAGCCGCTATAGATAACTCCCCTTTTTTCTAGTTTATGGTAGAGAAGCCATTCTGCCACCTCACATTCTTCTTCCTTCACTTCAGCTATCACAAAAAGTCCAAGAAGAAGATTGTCCCCCTTTAGATAGCCGCATTAACGCTTTGATGAAGTTGGAAGAAGTAAGAGCCCAAGCTAAGCATAAATTAGATCAACATCAACAATTGATTAAAAGTTGGTTTGATTCTAATTCTGCTTCTGATAGGAATTTTGAAGAAGGCGATCTAGTCTTAAAGTGGGACAAACCACACAAAGGAAAGGGTGAGCACACCAAGTTTCAAAACTTATGGCTTGGGCCATTTCTAATTGCTGAAAAGTTGGGTCCTAGTTCCTTTCGATTGCAGAATCTTGAAGGGCAGCTTGACACCTACCCGGTGAATGGACAAGCCCTAAAAAGATACTTTGCATGATAACTACCCTTGTATATTATGTAAATATTTCATTTTTGTTTTCGTTTTTGGTTTGCTTTTTGTTTTGATTTTGATTTGAATTGATCAGTTTTTTTTGGCTTTTTTGCAAAATATGCATACCTGTGCACTGAGCCATTCAGACAAAGACGATAGAAAAATTTCTTCACCGAAATAACTTCTGAAGATTTGTACGAACATCAATGATATATTGATATATTTGATATCTACGTTGGAAAAATTTTGTTGTTTGAAAGAATTTTACTGATTTCAATCTTTGAGCAAAGTTTGTCATGATCATCTATTATCTTTTTACAATGTCCCTTTTCCATAAAGGAATGACTCAAAAGATGTCTCCCTGTCGTAGGAAGTTGTTTTTATAAATAAAACATTTCTGGAACTAAATAAAGGACATTGTTAAAAAATTCTGATGAGGTCTGAAAAAATATGTTAAAATATCAAGACTTTCAGCGTCGCCTAGCTCAGCTATCTACAAAAAAAATAAAAAAATAAATTATTAATAAGAGTTGTGGGAAGTGCTTGTAAACCCGCTGGGATACTGAATAGGTCTGCTGGCAGCGGGTAAATGCATGCATGGCACCAAGACAACTTTTCCGGGGTACTGAATAGGCCCACTGGCAGCGAAGCAATGTCGGGTACATGAAAATCTGAAAAAAAAATGAGAAACCTCTTTAATGTCCTTTATTTTGATCTAGAACTTCTTGACAGGATACATATGTCAGAGTGGGTTAAGTGGCAACCCTGTCGAGGCTATGGATGCCTGCTGGCAGCAGTGGCCATGCCAACAGTATTGAAGATTTTATCTTTAATATCATGACTTGCTGATCTTAAGACTGTTATCGGTTTTCATCTTTTAAAACACAGCTGGAAAAGATGGTAAATGATGATGTTTGTACGATTTTCTGGTGTTATTTTGAGTTGAAATTTTCTTTGCTGTTCTAATCTGAATTTAATTCTTTTGACAAAGATAACTGCTTCTCCTAGTGTGTCGCCATTGTTGGCAGCCAATTCAATTTTTTTTATTGTCCTATAAGCTGCCTGCACCTATGTCTTCTGAACTTCAAATTGTCGTCGTATTTTTCAAATAGATGATATTTTCATTTCTTGTGACACTTCAAAATTTGTCTTCATTAAGTTTTCACGACTGTAAGCGTGAAAACTTCTCCTTTTGAGGTCACTTTTTGATCACCATGTGAATTGTCGTCATCTTTTTATTGGTATTTTCTATGGCACTTACCTTTGGTTTATCGCTATGTGGCTGAAAGAATTTTCGAACTATGCCTATGTGGACATTCTTATATTTGCATAACTTGATTTTATTAAGTTTATGAGGCATTGAACGTATGGGTTTATACTTCATTGATTCATTGAATTGCATAAGGGTTATGGTTTATTTTGGGTTTTTATATATATAATGTGATCCTTATGTTAATTTTTTATAGCTCTTGGTTTGTCAAATCTTATGAATTCGATTGGCACAATGGTTTAAAATTTTGATTAAACATTATACAATGGCACGTTGGCATAACACTTGCCATTTGATTCTTTGGTCAGTCGAATGATATGGTTTGAACCATGTTATGATTGATTGAACAGATATGAAATTCGCCAGTTGTACTTTGCCATAACTATTATGCATGGCGGTGAATAACTCCACCACCCTCACATGCGCACATTAATGCTTCCCCTTTGATCGTTTGTTGCTGTTAGACTGAACAACTCTACTCTTGTGCATTGGAGAATTCGAACCCTACCCTTACCATGTGCTCGCACCATGGCCCTAGTCGTGAGGGATGAACCAAATGGAAAGCAGGCTCTGTTGATGTTTGACAGTGCCAACAGTGACCTAGAGGAAAATGGGTGGCTTCCATTTATACAAAAATTCGAGGGTTTTAACCTCTGCGTAGCTTGACAATTCACCATGACCTTTGATGGTTGTCGAGCCAAGGTCGGAAATATTCAATTGGAAATTGACAAACAGTTTATCAGTCTTGCTACGGGTTTGCTTGCCACTGGACAATGATGGTCCAAGAATTGCAAAGTAGAGGAGGTCCCATGGACACTGCTCTTCCAGTCGCGCAAGGTTACCTCGTGTGATAAAGGTTTTCCTGTGAACATGCTCAAACAACGTTGGCATTATTTATTGATGATAATCAAACAATTTATAACCTGCAAAGGTCGGTATGGGTTTGTTTTCTTACACCACCTTTGTTCGCTTATGGTTTTTATGGGTTATCAGCTCAATATGCCCTATTATTTGCATAGAAGCCTATTTAAAATGTCAAAAAAGTACAAAAGAAATCAGGCTGATAGTAGCCTTTTTCATTATGGGCTGGTTAAGCTTATTGTTGTCTGTCATTTGAGTTCACACGGAGATTGTTGGAGAAATTTCATTGCTTGGAATAATTTTGAGGATTTGAACCCTCCACAGGTTGAAAAACCTGTGGTGAGTAAGGACAAGTCTGTACCCCTAGTACCCTATAGTATTCTGCTACCAAAACCCTCGGCCGAATCACCTATCGACCTACCCCACTCTGTGACTAAGGGTGTTGAGACTGTTAAGCCTATAGGCAAAAAGCACAAAGTGAACCTTACTGCAAATGCCAAAGGCAAAAAGAATGCCCGTTTGATTTCATGAATGGCAAGAAATAAACCAAAACCCCTCTCGAGCCTAACCCTATCGTGTTGAGTGAGGACTCCGATTTGGAATTGGAGCGTTTCTTGACTGATGAATATCCCTACTCGAAAGGTTTGTGTGCCGAACCCTCGTATGACTTTGTGTCAAACTTACCCCCCTGCCTACAAGACAACCCTAATTACCCAGGCATTAAGCTGCCTTGTGAAACCCCCGGTCATCTATCCAAACCCTCTCCTGCTCTGTCTAAACCTACAGTGCCACCCTGTGATCAATGCAGCTCGTGGTTAGAGAGATATCATCTGGATGTTCCTATTCTACAGTCAAGAATTCACTCTTTGGAGGACCAGGTTGCACTCCTTACCAGTCAAAAGGCTAAGTTATAGGCCACGGATAAGAAACAAAGGACGACAAGCTCTATCTTGTTTAAAAATGTGGAATCAGCTACAGTAGTCGTGAATTCTAAGTTGGCATAATCTGAGCAGATTCGACATCACACAGGTATGTTTGATATCAATCGTTTTTTGTAAATAATTCAGGTTTATATAATGAATTCAAATTTGGTTTTAAATAACTCTATTCATTTCAATTGATTGGCTCTGTTACATGGCTTGCATTCTATACATAGCATTACTTTGACTAGATGGAATTTCTTTTTCCCAGTTTAGTTTCGATTGGATTTTCATCGATTTGATTGATTTTGGTGTGGATTCGATTTGTTTGATTGAGTTAAAATAGGTGCTCTGCTATTGATTAAAGTCATTCACATCTATTCTAGACAGAAGTGTTTCTCATATCCAATTTAGAACATAATCCCATTTCGTTTTGATTTCGTTATAATGTATACGCTATGATTTAACAATTGTGATATGGTTAACTGTTACGGTTTTATGTCTCGTATGACTTTCGACCAACAGGAATACAATTCGGATCATTTCCAATGTGAATCTATACAACATACCCAAATCATGGATAGATTCAATTCATAACGATTATTCTAAAAACCCAGCCTGTTAATTCGCATTGGTTTACTGTTAGCTCAACTATGATTCAGTTGGATTCGTAATGGCAATGGATATTCTGTTTGAATTCGATTTATAAAATGAGATTGGATTCACGATTTTTTTCTATATTAAACTCAGTCATGATTTGTTTTGATTATTTGCCCAGTTTACAGTTATCATTTCTGTCGATTCTATTATGGTTATGATCCCTATTAATCGATCCTGTCTGTTGACTGTGCAAAGATTAGTGATCGGAATTTATCACAAAATTGGTTCGGTTGATGCTGTTACGTGTGATTTCATTTACACATAATCGAAACAGTCTTTCCATCTGTATATTCGATTGAATGATATAAATATTTTGTTATATCATTATAGCTATAACGAGCAGAAAATGGTTGTGTTGGATTAGATCGTATTACATATGATATAACTCATTATCAATTTCGATTGGATATTGAAACAGTCTTGTTATTGTTCGACCCGATTTTATGGTAACAGTAAAACAGAGTATTCATACCCCTGTTTTTTATTGCATCACTTTTGATCCTCTTTTATGTTGAATGATAAAATAATTTGAATCTTGAGTGATTCGTTGTAAGTGATCATTGGAAGAAAATTGGTTTTGATTCTTTTATAAGATTTGATTTGATTCTAATTCTGATCCTGTATGTTATTTTAAACTAGCTACAGAATCAAATGATTCTGTAGCTAAGTCTGTAGGATTAGATTTGTATTGTTTTGCTAATAAAATATCTTTCTAACTTATTATTTTTGGTCTATTGCAGATGAATTCGAAATTGGATTGGATTTGATGAGCAGTTGGAGGATATTTGAAATATTTTGATTTCATTTTAGTTTCCTAGTTTAGTTGATCTTGGGAATATCTTCCCAAATTATGTAAACAGTTTGATATTATCCACAAGGAGGTTTTTACCTTGTGGAAAGACTTATATATACTTATTATTTTTGTGTAATAATGATCCTCATTCATGGGAGAACAAGGATATGGAATTTTAATATAGACTGAGGCAGAATTGATGTTTTGTCATAGCTTTAGCTTTTCATGATATCAATATTTTGTTTCATGTTTGTGTGTATCTATTTGCACGTGGTTAATTGACTAATTTAGCTATCTTAACCTTTTGTAAATGATATAATTTGATCAATATAATCCATATCTGATTTCTTCCAAGTATATAAAAAACATAGCAATTGCTTGATTCAATCTGTGAATGGCAGATTTTTCTTCTTCATAAGTTGAATTATTAAATATAAGTTTTTGCATAACAGGTTTCCCTTATTGCAAAGATTTATAAATCATATAATTGTTATGATTTTTTATGTCTTGTTTGTCCTGTAAACAATTCAAAGAGCAGCACAACCGATCGTTTATGAGAAGCTTCTGAATCATCCAGTGCGAGTTTCCTTCCTCTGACCAGCTTCGAAGTCATCATACATGGGACAAATTAGGAGCGTTTCCAGGTCAGTTTGTCAGTTGTTTGTTTAGTATATTTATTAGTAGTTTAGTTTTGATATAAGTTTAGTTAGATATATATGTGTGTTTAGTATATCAGATCATTTAATTTCAGTTAGTTGTATTTCTTGTTTATAAAATCATAAAATTAAAAGAAAAAGAAATACCTTTCTCTGTCTTAGGGCAGAAAGCAAGTGAGTTTTACAGGTTTTATTTAAATCTGTAAGTTGTAGATATTGTATATTTGTGAATAAGTTATAATTCAATTGGTAATTAGATAGTAAAGTTAGTATAGTAGTAATTAGTAAATTGTATCTATATAGTTAGTTAGATTAGTTTTGTTTTGTTTTGATAATTAGTTTAGTTAGTTTGTTTAGTAGTTAGTTTTAATTAGATTAGTGTATTAGTTTCTTTTATTGTTAGTTAGTATTAGTTTGTTTTATTGTTAGTTAGTTTAGTTTCTTGTATTTCATTTTATTCAGTTTGTTTTATTTAGCTTTAGTTTAGTTTATTTGTTTTAATTAGATTAGTTAGTTTAGTTTGTTTTCTCTTTGGTTTTCTTAGGACCTTAGAATGGCCAACAGAGCTATTAAACCCGTCAGGGTGGTTCATTCCAAACGGCTTGGGTTATTTAGACAACCCCGGACCAGTTCCACTCTCTCAGTTGACGAACGGTCGATTTCGCCCGTCAACAATACTTTATGTTATTAGTTGATGATTATACAAGAATGATTGCATTTTTCTTTCTCAGGAATAAGTCATAAGATTTTGAAAACTTCAAGGCCTACAAGGAAATGGTTGAAAATGAAATGGATTCAAAAATCAAATGTTTGAGATATGATAATGGATGATAGTTCACTTCAAAGGAATTTATGGACTACTGCAGTAGGCATGGAATAAAAAGGAAATTCTCCTTTACTAGGACACCTCAACAGAATGGAGTTATTGAAAGAAAGAACGTGACAGTACAGGAAATGGCTCGAACAATGTTAATGGATTCCAATTTGACAAATATATTTTGGACACATGTAGTGCATACATCAGTTCACATCAAAAATAGACTAATTCTTAGAAACAACACTAACAAAACTTCCTACAAGCTATGGAAAGGAAGACTAGCAAATGTGAAGCACTTCAGAGTATTTGGAAGAAAATGCTACATCAAAAGAGAAGATGGAAGAATGGGAAAGTTTGAATCTCATGTGGACAAAGGATTACTTGTTGGTTACTCAAGTACACAGAAATCATACAAGTGTTACAATCTGAGGTTGAACAAAGTTGCGGAAAGCATCAATATAACGATTGATGAAACAGGTGGATGAGAATTAAAGGAAGAAGAAAATTAATCAATGGAACAACTTTACAAAGAAGAAGCAGAAGATGAAGAAGAAGTAGAAGCGGATCAAACAGAAGTAGAAGAGAAAGTTCATTAAGTGCCTCCAAAGACACCTATCAAACGAGTACATAAGAATCATCCTTCAGATCAGATTATCGGAAACAAAGATGCAAGAGTTGAGAATAGAAGAAAAATCTGTTCACCAAAACAAGCTCACCTAACACTCTCATCTATGATTGAACCAAACATTTTTGAAGAGGCCAACAAGGATGAATTTTGGAATAAGGCCATGGATGAAGAATTGGATCAAATAGAGAAGAATGACACTTGGGAATTGGTTCCAAGACCAAAGAATAAGAATGTTATTGGCACAAAGTGGGTATTCAGAAATAAATTGAATGAAGATGGACAAGTTACAAGGAACAAAGCTAGATTGGTATGTAAAGGATATGCATAGGTTGAAGGAATCAACTTTGAAAAGACATTTTCCCTAGTTTCCAGAATGGAAGCAATATGATTGTTTTTAGCTTATTCTTTCTCCAAGAATATTAAAGTATATTAGATGGACGTAAAATCATCTTTTCTAAACGGGGAACTTGAAGAAGAAGTCTACATTGAACAACCAGAAGGATTTCAATTTTCAGAGAACGTAAATTATTTGGGAAAATTGAAGAAAGATTTGTATGGTATAAAACAGGCTCCTAGAGCATGGTACTCTAGACTGGATAAATATCTATAGTAGGTAGGGTTCAGAAAAGGAAGTACAGACATCAACATATACATCAAGGTAACTCAAGATAGTATTTTATTAATTGAAATTTATGTTGATGATATTATTTTCGAAAGAAATGATGACAGATTAAGACACAAATTTGCAAAGGATATGCAGAATGAATTTGAAATGTCATTACTCCGAGAACTATCCTTCTTTATGGGTCTTCAGATATGTCAAAGAAACCAAGGAATTTATATTTCTCAAAATAAGTATATTAGAGAAATGATAAAGAGGTTCGGAATGGAAGATTGCAAACCAGTTGCAAGTTGATCAAAGGTTATGATTCAAATTCTACAGACCATAGGCAATACAGGTCAATGATTGGTAGCTTATTATATGTGACAGCATCCAGAGAAGATGTAATGCATGCAGTTGGACAAGTGGCATTATTTCAAGAAGAACCAAAGGAAACACATGTCGTAGCAGTGAAGAGGATTTTTAGATATCTCAAAGGAACTAAAAAGTTTGGATTATGGTATCCAAAGGAAAGGATCTATCACTTATTGCCTACATAGATGCAAAATGGGAAGGTTGCATTGATGACTGACGAACCACTAGTGGAGCAGTGTTCTACTTGGATAAGTGTTTAGTATCATGGTAATAAAAAATTATCAGTATCCTTATCTATAGCCTAGGAAGAGTATATTGCAGTATCATCATGTTGTACACAGGTTCTATGGATAAAATAAACTTTGAAAGATATATAGGTTAAGTATGATGAGCCCATTCCAATCTATTGTGATAATAAAAGAACCATCAGTATCTTAAAGAACCCATTAATGCACTCCAAGAAGAAGCACATTCCAATCAAGTATCACTTTCTACGGGAAGAAGTTGTAGAGAAGAACATTAGAGTTGAATATGTGGGCACAAAAAAACAAGTGGCAGATATATTTACAAAACCACTTCCACGGGAATCCTTTGAGTATCTTCACCAGAGACTCAGAGTAATTTCTAATCCAAAATGAATTCTTTTGAATTATTATCTTATATGTCTTAGATTCACATGAGGAAGCACCATAAAGAAGACATCTCAGGTCAATAGATCAGTTTCAAGAAGAGTTCAGTCAGGGGGATTATCCCCAAGGAAATTTCAGTTAGGGGGAGAAACCCCTGATGGAAAGATACATTTTCCATTGATGACAAAGGGGGAGAGATTTATCAGATGCACAACAAAGAGGTATGGTTCCAGGGGGAGCAATTGTCATAAGTGGGAGCATGAGTGATATGACTTCAATATTGCATGAAATGACTTCGGTATTGCATCAGAGTGTTTTGATCAATGCCAAAGGGGGAGATTGTTGATTAATTGGGTTGGTTTTCATTAATGTCAACCCTTGAAGAAATTCTAGTAGCGAATTTCAGTAGCACAAAGGTTTGGGTAATGGACCCAAGTTTGTTTGATGGATAATGGTATGAGTTTTGATATATTTGTAGGTAAGACTATTCTAGATGGATAGTACATGTCATGCCATTTCCAGTGGCATGCGTAATGTCACATAAATCCTCATGGTTAGAGATTTATGGCCATGTGAAGTTGGAGAACCCTCATGAGTCATATAGAAGCCCCAAAAAGTCAAAGTGTTTGCAAAATAAATTATTTAAATAATAAAGTTAATGGAGAACTACCTAAAATAAGGAAAGTGGGATGCTACATGAAAGTATAAATAAGAGGCAAGGCTCTCTCATTTAACCACATTTGAACCTATTGAATATCATTGAATATCTATTTTGTGAAAGGTTATTTGGGCAGGTATTACTGATAGAGAAAAGTGCGAAAGGAAAAGTGCAGAATAAAAAGTGCAACAGAAAAATTGTGGTAGAAAAGTCACGGCAGAAAAATCGTGGTAGACAAATTTCGATAGAAAAAGTGCGAAAGAAAAATCGCAGCAGAAAAATCGCGGTGGAAAAATTGCGGCTAAAAAAGTGTGGCAGAAAAATCATGGTAGAAAAATCACAGCAGAAAAAGTGCAGCAGAAAAATCGCGATAGAAAAAGTGCGGCAGAAAAATTGTGGTAGCAACATGGTTGAGGTCTATTTATGAGAGATATGGCACATCTTGTTTGAGGTATGTTTTGTGTGCTAGGGTTTATCTCTTGAGATGGTATTGGATGTTCAGTATTGCTGCATATATCAGATTTGTTGAGGGATACAGTTGGTATTTTGTTGTTGGTATTTGGCATATGGGTATTGGTCTTTTGATTGTGATGTGTTGTTGAAGTTGTTGGTTTAGCTTGAGGATACATAACAGTGAGGTTGTGGCACATGATTTGATGTAAGGTTTTATGGTATTTGGTTTATGGATAGAGTGATGAATTTTTTATGGTTATATTGGTGTATGTCTTTAGTATATGGTTGAGGTACATGTTGGGTACATGGTTGAGACAAGTAGTTGATGCATTGTAACATACATGAGGTGTATAGTTGATGATGTTGGTACATCTTGATGAGTCATAGTTGATGTTCAATTGATGCATGGTACATGTTTGTAATATCCCCAAGGATAAGCCCTGTTGTAATCATGTTTATGAATTGTAAATCATGTTTATGAATTGTAAATCATGTTTTATAGGTTGGTGAGCCAAATATTGATAAGATGGTAGGATTATGTGTTTATTAGGCCAGAGAGCCTAAGTGTTAAGGCCAGTATCATGTTTTTGTATATGTAATATGAAGAATATTAATAAAAATATAAACATTGTTGCATGCAGACCGACCACGAAGAAAGAGTAATGGGGGACTAAGATTCCACAGAGAGGGTAAAGGAAAAAGGGGTTGGAAGGTTGGAAGAGGGGATAATCTTAGGGGCTTGAGTCCTTAGGAATAATAATTTATTATTATTCCAAAATCTATGTGAAATGTATGTTTTTATCCTAAGTTCCTAGAAGGGGGAACATGTGAAAAAGGGAATGCATGTTGATGGAGTGCATGCAGCCTCATGGGAGACATGTGTCAGCCTAGGAACATGCAATTTAACCCAACAATTGAGCCATGATAGGGGTTCGTTCTCCATTCTATGGTCCACTATATGAACCGAGGGATCTCTACGTCTGAGTTATGTAAGCCTCATGCAACTTTAAAACTTGAATTCTGTGATGTTTTCTTGAGAAGTCGATACACCCTTTTCCCAAACTGTTGAGTCTTTGTTTGACCTCTACATGAAGTTCTTGTCATGCATCCTACAAATAGGTGTTACCTAAACCGTGTTGTGTCTTAGTGGCCTGTTTTCATTTCCTAGTTCCACACCCAATTTTCTTGTTGTTGTTGTCACCCGTGAGTTAGCCAAAAGTTGTTTTTGTTATCTTGAACTTGCGGTAATTGATTTGAAAATGTATTGAAGAACCAGGTTGTCAGGCCCATGGTAGCAGAGGTAGGTTTCCAAGCCTATGAGAAACTCTCTCCAGGTGAGGGAGTCTACTGGGGAGTGGTTTTCTTCTAGGGAGAGTCCAGCACCAGCTACGCAGCTCTGAGAATTCCTGATCCGGCCTATTATCGGGGCCCAAAGGGGAGGTGGAGCACTGATGGACTGTGCTTGTGAAGGTGTATACTCTCAGGAAGAACAAGCATGTGGGGAATGCAAGTCCATGAGTAGTGGGCATAAGAAGGCTTCTGGGGAGAATCCTTTTGATTGCTCTATGCAGTTTTCCTGTAACCTCAGCCTAGTCTAGCATTACCCTATCTTGGGTGGAGCTTAGTTCCAGTTCAGGGGTGACCCACTATTGAGTGTAATGAGAAGTGAGGTATAAGGCTGGGAGGTTTGTGGAAAGTCTACGCGTAGTTGGTGGAGTTACTATAGTTTCAAAGATAAGTATATGCATGTGTTTAATTTCAATTAAAATGCATGTCTGTGATGCTTGCAATATTATCATGTATTCCATTGCGATGATATTTACTGTTGATTCCATTAATTCTGTATGTTAGTAGTAATTATATGTTTACTCTATTAATCCATTTAACTTCATTTAAATTCATACTATATAAGTATGAGATTGTTTCTGTGTATTAGCATATCCCGACAAAGTGAGTTGATGGTTGGGGACATCACAATATGGTATCAGAGCCCAAGGTTTCAACGTTGACCCTATATGGGTTGGATAAGTGGTCTTTAGACCCAAGGTTTCTAGAGGAATTTGTGTCTGGAGGACTAATTTTGAACCTTAGAATGTTTCTGAGTTCCAACGGGTTACTTGGCCATGTACAAAGCTCAGAAAAGTAGAGGTGAAATAAAACTGTAGTCGGCGTGGCATTTGACCACAGAGAGAGAGAGGGAACTCAACACTTGGGGTGTTGGAGCCATAGGATCTATTCGAAAAGAAGGGAAAAACCTTTACGACCATTAGATCTAGAGAAGGTGTCGGGAGGATATCCGAGAAGCCTTTCGGGAGTTCGGATGTCGGGAAAAGAAGGGTGCGTTGAGGCACAAACCCCCGAAACCTGAAACTATGAAGTCCTGAGAATATCTACACTGTAGATCTGGGAAAAAGATCTCGTCCGTTGTATCGAGAAGAAGAGCAGAGAGTAATTTTAGGAGTTTGGCTATCGAGAGAAGTGGGATGTGTTGATGCACAAAATCTCGAAGCTGGAAATCGTGAAATCTCGAAGAGATAAAGTAGTGCATTGGTGCGGTCCCTTCAACCCTCGGGTCAAGGTCTACATAGGATCATTCTATTTCTGCCCTTGAGTTTGATCGACTCTTTGATTTCCTCTCAGGAAATATCTTCCACACACACAACAGTGTATCCACAGGTCCTTATGAATTGAGGCAGCATGAATAAACACCAGCACCAACCCAACTCTCCTGACCAACTATATGATCACACTCTTCACAAATTCGAAACTTCGGGTCTCACGACTTTGCAACTTCTCTTGCCGAGTTTCTCGCCCTCTACAGCCGAAACCCCAAAATGTCGATTCGTCGAAACATTTGGTCGCGTCCTCCTCCACAATCGTATCGTGTTTCACAATTTTAGGAATCCCTGAACAAAGAACCCGACCTCCTATCTTTGAAAGTCTTGAAATGTTGAATCCCAACACATTCCTCAAAGACTGGGCCCACAACAGAACTTTCCACCTTCTCGATATTTCGGATTTTGCGATTTCACGAATCCTAACGTAAGGTTCTTGACTCTCCAACCTGCAAAACCCCGAAATCGTCAATGGAGGTTGACTCCACCTGACGACAAGTATGCCACCTGTCAATCTACTGCCTCTATCTCTGACATGAATTCTTCTACCTCTTCAAAGCTCCGAACTCTGGATTGAGAGTTCACGAGAGATCCGATGGTTCTCATTGTCTTGGCTCTGACAGTTCTATTTCTCCTGAGATTAAAATTAGAAAGGAACTCGCCGTAACTCCCCTTGCTCCTCTGGATAATCTAATGGCTCTTAGGTCTTCGGTACTTCTCCACGGAGAATTTTGATTGTTCCATTCCTCCCTCAAGAATCCCTAAACGAATTGACGTTCTTTCCCCAGAACTTAACTTCTGCAAAACAAATCTGCTTCATCTCCCTTTGAATAGGTTTGATTCCTGCCTTCCTTTGACCACTTCAAAAGCACTAACTCTCCTAAGATTTCTTTTACAACCTTGAGTCTCCACGACGACTCCTGCACATGCTCCTTGTGGCAATTCTTCAAATACTTCTAAGTATTTGACCTTGCGACTCCATGCACTTTTTGCGACAGAAATCCTTCAACTCTCCCTTTGGTTGATAAGTTCTAAGCTTGCAACCAGCCTGTGCATGTCTTGCATGGATCCTGTGCTCCACTTGCACTTCTGTTGGAATGAGAACAACAGTATCCCTCCGGATATTTTATAGATAAACTCTGAACCTTCGTCAATGCACTCTTTGTGGACAGTTTTCACTGCACTCCTTGCAGGAACTCTCACTCAGGAAGAGAAACAATTGAAACTCATTCTCTTTCTCTCTCAGATTTCAAATATTCAACATGAAATCATGCATACACAACATAACAACAAATGCATAACAGAGAGTAAACAACCATAAGCATAGCATTCAACATGTATACACAAAAATCATCATAACACCATGAGTCTGAATCAAAGCTTCATATATTAAATCAGAACTTTTGTACATGGGTTCTTCTTTATACATCTCTCTGCTTCTTCTCTATTCTCAATGATCTCTAATGATAATAATACAAAGATACAAAGATGAGGGTGTCTATAGTCCGTTTCCATCCTATATCCTAAAACTATCTAATCTACACTCAATTTTACCTACTATCATTAACTACACATAAATTCCTTTTACATTCTACAGATGAGAGAAATCGCTCATGATCTGTTTACAATGCTTATGCATAAATGCAAGTACACTTTTCTTAATTGTTACATTAATATCCATGCATTCAAACTTTCAAAAACATTTCAAAATATTTTTGACATGTGCCAAAATGTGCTAGCATTTGTCTCATCTAACTTCTACCTTCATGCTCGCTTGTTGTTGGCGATGCTCATACATCATACTCCCTCGCTCGAAAATTTTCATGGACTCTTGTTCATGAGCTCTTGCACGGTCTGTCCATGCTTTTGAATTTTTGCTTCATTCTCCCAACTAGCATCTTCAAGTGGGTGTCCCTTCCACTTGACCAAGTATTCAAAATACTCTTTTCCTCTGGTCCTCTTGTTGATTCTCTTGTCAAGTATACTTTCCATCTATGGATTTTCAGCTACAGGAATTTGTTTAGTCCATTGAACCTTTGCTTGTTCATTCTCTACTCCTGCTTCTTCAATTCGGTAAGGGTACAAATCTACAACATTGAATATCGGTGAAATTTCGATCCCATCGGGTAATTCGATCTCATATGCATTTGCCCCAAATTTACTTATGATCTTGCATGGTCCAATCTTCTTCATTTTCAGTTTTTTATATGTTCCCCTTGGGAACCTTTCTTTCCTCAGGTGTGCAAGAATCAGATCACCAACTTCAAATTGAAGTTATCACTTGTGTTAATCTGCTTTGTGTTTATACTCTTGACTCGAATTCTGCAACCGCTCCCTAACTCGGCTGTGAAGCTCCTTCATCGCTTCTGCAAAATCCTCTGCACTATCACTCCTGAATTCATCTTGTTCTGAATCTTTCAACTCAGAAACTCCTCTTGGTTGCATTCCATATACAATTTGGAATGGACTCTTCCCTGTGCTTCTGTTGAGTGAATCATTGTAAGCGAATTCTACTTGTGGCAGAATGTGATCCCACTGACTGTGGTGTTCAGTCACTAGGCTCCTCAGCAAATCTCCCAAGCTTTTGTTCACAACTTATGCCTGCCCATCCGTTTGAGGATGATATGCTAAGATAAATGGAAAATTTGTCCCTAGCTTCTTCCATAAAGTTCTCCAGAAGTCTCCCACGAACTTGGTATCTCAATCTGAAACAATACTTCTTGGCAAGCCGTAAAGTCTGATGACTTCTTTGAAAAAAAGGTTCACAATATGAGTTGCGTCGCTAGTTTTCTAGCATGGTATAAAATGTTCCAGATTTGAAAATTTGTCTACCACCACAAATATTGAATCAAATCCTCTTTGTGTTCTTGGCATCCCCAATATAAAATCCATGCTCACTACTTCCCACGGCCTCTCAGATATGGGTAATGGCTGGTATAACCCTGTATTCTATCTTTTTCCTTTTGAGTGTTGACAAATCCTACATCTGTCCACAACGCTTTCGATATCTGTCCTCATTCCTGGCCAAAAGTATGCACCATTCATCTTTGAAAACATTTTTTCATGACCGAAGTGTCCGACCAATCCTCCACTATGTTTTTCTTTCAATAAATTCTCCCTCATGGAGCATTTTGGAATACATAATTGGCTGCCCTTGAATAATAATCCATCTTGGATCATATATTCGGTCCACTGGCTTCTGTCCCTGAGAATTGGATTCTCAGATGTCTCATATGCCTCTCTAAAATCTGAATCATCTCTGTACATTTCCCTGAGGTTATCAAAACCCAAAGTTTTGACTCTGAATTCCTGCATAAGCAAACATTTCTTTCTCAAAGCATCAACAACTTTGTTAGCAAATCTAGAAATATGATTAATTACAAAAGTAAAATTCTGCATGAATTCAACCCATTTTTCATGCTTCTGGTTCAACTTATCCTGTTGAGTCACGAATTCTAAAGAGTGATTATCATTGTACAAAACAAAATCCTTAGGAACCAAATAGTGCCTCCACTTCTTCAACGCTTGTGATGCATGCAGAACACCAACCTCAGCTCAGGGTTCGCTCAGGATTGTTCTATTCCTTCCCTTGAGTTGGACTGACTCTTTGGTCTCCCCTTAGGAAGTACCACCCACACAACACTGTGTGTCCACAGGTCCTTGTGAATTGAGCTCACGTGATCAAATACGAAGCATCAACTCCAATCTCCCTCTGACCAAATAATGTGGTCGCACTTCTCACGGTTTCGAAACTTCGAAGTTTGTGACTTTGTGACTTCTCCTTCCAAGCCTCTCAACTCTTCACCTTATGAAAATTGAATTTCCAATAAGTCAAAACACTTATTGCATCCTCTCCCATGAAAATATTGTGTTTCATGATTTCGGGAATCTCGGAAACAAAATCCTGAATTCTTATCCTCTGAAATGCCAAAATTCTGAGTTCTGACACATTGTGCCAATAACTGGCCCCACATGAATCTTTTCGCCTCTTTGGGACTTCGAAATTCGTGATTTCATGAATCTTGATGCAAGGCTTTTGGTTCTCCAATCCACGAAACCCAAAAATGGTAAACGAAGTTTTGACCTCCATGTCGACAAGTATGCCACATGTCCACTTTCCACTATCTTCTATCTTTTACACGGGTTCTTCTACCCCTTCAAACCTCCGAAATCCGAAATGCATAGTCACGAGGGATCCAACAACCCTCGTCATCTTGGATCCTATGAATCTATTTATTCTAAGTTTAAAATTATAAAAATACTCATCGTAACCCTCCTTTCTCCTTTGCAAGATCTGGCGGTTCTCAGAACTTCGTGAATCCTCCACGAAGATTTCTGACCATCTGATTTCTTCCTTGACAACTCCTGTGAAATTTAACAAGTTATCCCTTCGCTGGAACTTATCCACCTGCAAATTAACTTTTCTACGTCTCCTTGAACACTTCCAAGGTGCTAACCTCTCTGAGCTTTCTCCACAAACTCGAGTCTTCAAAAAAAAAAAACTCCTCCACACACTCCTTGCAGTAAATCCTTCAAATACTTCCAAGTATTTGAATTCTCCAACTCTGCGCACTCTCTTTGCAGCAATAGTCCTTTGATTCTTCCCTTGGTTGATAAGTTCTAGACTTACAACCAGCCTGCACACACCTTGCATGGCTTCTGTGCTCAACCTGTACTTCTGCGGGAAATGAGAACAACGTTATCTCTCCTGAGCTTTCAGAAATGAAACTCTGAACCCTTGTCAACGCACTCCTTGTGGACGACTTCGCTGCACTCCTTGCAGGAACTCTTTCTTAGATAGAGAAACAATTGAAACTCATCCCTTACTCTTCCTCTCTCTCAGACTTCAAACATTAAATATGAAATCATACATTCACAGCATATAAGCAAATGCATAACAGAGAGTAAACAAGCATATATCAATCAACATATACACACATAGAAAAGAAATTAAACACCATGAGTTTGAACTAAAGATATTTGTATTAATCCAGAACTTCTGTACATGGGTTCTGCTACACAGCTCTTTGCTCCTTCTCTATATGCTCTCTTCAATAATGTTGTTACAGTGATACAAGGGAGGGTGTCTATATCCATTTTCCCCTCCAGCTCCTATAACTATCTAATCTAGAATTCAAAGCTACCTATTTACATTTACTATGCATAAATGCTTTCTACCTACTACAAATGAGAGCGGATCACTCAAGATCTGTTTACAATTTACAAGTGTGCCTCCTCTTAATTATTTCATTTATGTTTGGTGCATCAAACTTCGAAGCCTTTCAAACAATTTCATCATGTGCCAAAATACACTGGCGCTTCTCCCACGCTCGCTTGTGGTTGGCGATGCTCCTGCATCATACTCCCTTGCTTGAAAATTTTCATGGGCTCCTGTCCATAATCTCTCGCATGGTCTGTCCATGCTTTTGAATCTCTGCTTCATTCTTCCAGCTGGAATCTTCAACTATATGTCCCTTCCACTTGATCAAGTATTCAAAATATTCTTTTCTCTTGGTCCTCTTACTGATTCTCTTGTCAAGTATACTTTCCATCTATGACTTTTCAGCTACATGCATATTTTTAGTCCATTGAACCTCTGGTTGTTCACTATCTTCTCTCGCTTCTTCAGCCTTATAAGGGTACAAATATGAGACATTGAATATCGGTGAAATTCCGATCCCCTTGGGTAATTCAATCTCATAAGCATTTGCCCCAAATTTTCTTATGATCCTACATGGTCCAATTTCTTCATTTTCAATTTATTATATATCCCCCTTGGGAACCTTTCCTTCCTTAAGTGTGCAAGAATCAAATCACCAACTTTGAACTAAAGTTGTCTCTTGCGTTGATCTTCTCTACGCTTATACTTATGGCTCGAATTCTGCAATTGCTCCTTCACCTGGCTATGAATTTCTTTCATTGCTTCGGAAAAATCTTCTACACTAGCACTCCTAGTTACAGTCTGTTTTGAATCTCTCAGTTCAGAAACTCCTCTTGGCTACATCCTATAAACAACCTGAAATGGACTCCGCTCTGTGCTCCTGTTAAGCGAATCCTTATAGGCAAATTCTGCCTGTGGAAGAATGTTGTCCCATTGACTGTGGTGTTCAGTCACCAAACTCCTCAGCAATTCTCCCAAACTCCTATTCACAACTTTTGTCTATCCATCCATCTAAGGATGATAAGCTGAAATGAACAACAAGTTTGTTCCCAGCTTTTTCCATAAGGTTCTCTAGAAGTTTCCCATGAACTTGGTGTCTCGATCTGAAACTATGCTTCTTGGTAAGCCGTGAAGTCGAATGACTTCTTTGAAAAATAGATTCGCAATGTGAGTTGCGTCACTAGTTTTCTAACATGGTATAAAATGTGCCATCTTAGAAAATCTATCCACCACCACAAAGATTGAGTCGAACCCTCTTTGTGTTCTTGGCAGCCCCAATAAGAAGTCCACTCTTACTGCATCCCATGGCCTCTCTAGTATGGGAAATGGTTGATATAATCATGCGTTCTACCTCTTTCCTTTTGAATGCTGGCAAATTCTGCATCTATCAACAAATATTTTGACATCAGTCCTCATCCCCAGCCAAAAATATGACTCGTTTAACTTTGAGAACGTCTTGTCGTGATCGAAATGTCTGGCCAATCCTCCATTATGTTTCTCATTCAGCAAATTCTCCCTCATGGAGCACTTTGGAATACAAAGTTGATTTCCTCTGAATAACAATCTGTCCTAAATCATATATTCAGTCCATTGACTCCTGTACCTGAGAAATGGATTCTCAGCTGCTTAATACGCTTCCCCAAAATCTGGATCATCTCTATACATATTCCTAAGATCATCAAAACCCAATGTTTTGACTCTGAACTCCTTCAAAATTAAACACTTCCTGCTCAAATCATTAGCAACCTTGTTAGCAGTATCAGAAATATGTTTGATTACAAAAGTGAAATTTTGCATATGCTCAACCCATTTAACATGTCTTTGATTCAATTTCTCATGTTGAGTCACAAATTGCAAAGCGTGATTATTGTTGTACAACACAAACTCCTTTGGAATCAAATAGTGCCTCCACTTTTTCAATGATTGAATAATAGCATAGAACTCCTTGTCATCTGTGGAGTACTTCATTTTGGCTTCATTCGGCTTCTCACTGAAGTATGCTATCGGCCTGTCTTCTTGACTCAAGACTACCCCTATTGCAAATCCACTTGCATCACATTTTACCTGAAATGTCTTCTTGAAATTAGGCAACACCAAAATAGTTTGTTCTATAATTTTCTTCTTCAATAGATTGAATCTTTTCTCTGCTTCTTTCGTCCGGTGAAAAGATTTATGTCTTTTATTCACTGTGTCCATCGTTGGTGTGCTAATTCCACTAAAATTCCTGATGAATTTTCGATAGAAACTAGCCAATCCATGAAAGCTTTGAACTTCGAATATACTCTTTGGCGATGGCCAATTCTTAATCACTTCCACCTTATCCGGATCCATCCTCAACTTATCTGCAGAAATAAAAAACCCCAAATAAATGAGCTTTGTCTTCATGAATGAGGATTTCTTCATATTTATCAACGACTTCTCTTGCTGTAACCTCTTCATTACTGTAGCCAAATGTTTCAGATGCTCTGCTTCTGTTTTACTAAAAATCAGTATGTCATCAAGATACACAATGACAAATTTCCCAATGAAATCCTTCAGGACTTCATTCATCAATCTCATGAAGGTGCTTGGTGCATTTGTTAAGCCAAATGGCATAACAAGCCACTCATACAGCCCTTCATTTGTCTTGAATTTTGTCTTCCATTCATCACCTTCTCTCATACAAATATGATGATATCCGCTTTTAAAATCAATCTTTGAAAAAAATATTGCTCCACTCAAGCAATCCATCAAATCATCCATCCTTGGCAATGGAAATCTATACCTAATGGTTATCTTGTTAATCGCTCTTGAGTCTGTACACATCCTCCAGCCTCCATCTTTCTTCGGGCTAAGCACTATTGGAATAGCACATGGACTCAAACTTTCTCCTACCAATCCTTTGTCCATCAAATCCTGGACTTGTCTCTTGACCTCTTCATTCTCCTGTGGTGTCAATCTGTACATTGCTTTGTTTGGTAAACCAGCTCCAGGTATGAGATCAATATGATGACTTATACTTCTGATTGGTGGAAACGAACAAGGTAGTCCGTCCACTACTATATCAGCGAACTCTTCCAGCAACTTTTGGATTTCTTCTGGTAAGTCATCCACTCTTGTAGTGGTTAAAACAATCTTAGGCTTTCTCACCACAATGAATTGTGTATCTTCCTTCTTCTTAACCTCTGTAAGAAGTTCCTTCCCACTCATGAGAAGTACAGTGTTACTTACTTCTCGTTTTTCTTCCTTATCCTTAATCAGAAGTAACATGTGAGTTCTCCCATTCTTCTCTAGGGTGTATGTGTTCATCCTCCCATCATGAATCACATTCCTATCATATTTCCAAGGTCTACCCAGCAATAGATGACAAACATCCATGGGAATGACATCACATAGTATTTCATCTTTATATCCACCTATTTTAAACTCAACTAAACACTGTTTAGTGACGTTTACCTGATGTCCTTTTTGTATCCATGAAACTCTGTATGGGCTTGGATGATCAATCGTCTCCAACTCTATCTTTTCTACCATCTCCATAGAAACAAGATTGTTTGTGCTACCACTGTCCACGATGGCTTTTCCTACCCTATATTTGGTCTTGCAAGCAGTCCGAAAAAGTATGTTCCTCTGCATTGGATTCTCTGCCTCCTTCTCTGGTGTTAAGAAAACCTTTCGCATCATCCGTGATTTTCCGCCTTCAACATCTTCTACCTCCACATTCCATCTTTGTACTTCGGCAATGTGATTCTCACCACCTTCTTTCTTTTTATTTGGACATTCATAAGACTTATGCCCATTCTTTCTGCAAGTGAAACATTTTGTTTCGCCACCTTGGCCTCTTCCTCTCCCTCTGGTACGAGGAAAAGTGTTTCCATCAGCATACTGACCTCTTTGTAAACTCCCACCTCTCTCATTCTGAGTTTGAGGTTTCTTCCAGTCCTCCTTAGGCTTCTGATTCCTATCCTGGGCAACTGCTTTGCCTCTGGATTAGCTTATGCCTCGGCCTCTTTGACCCTGTTTTCGGCTCAGCTTCTCTTCAGCTTTTAGAGCCATATGATAAGCATCTTCCACTGTCCGGATGGTCATCATTCTCATCTCATCTTGAATTTCATATCTCAGACCATTCATATACCTGGCAACCTTTTCATCATCGCTCTCCCAATGACCTGCCCTGATGTTCAGCCTGTAGAACTCTTCAGTGTACTCTTTCATTGACATCAACTTCTATCTCAAATTTTGCATTCTCTGAAACGGAGTAATTTGGTAATCTCTGGGAATGAATTTCTCCTTCATCTTTGCGATCATTCTATCCCAACTCTTGATTTTATGCTTGCCTTTGCAGTGTCTGTCAGCGTCTAGTTCATTCCACCACAATGCTGCATGTCCTTTAAGTCTTGTGACAACATGTTTGACTTTTTTGTCTTCCTAGACATCTTCATAGTCAAAATACATGTCTAGAGCTCTAATCCAGTCTAGAATCTCTTCAACATCCAGGTTTCCTTCATATATTGGAATGTCCATTTTCACTCTAGCACCCATCCTTGCAACAACCCTGAGTAGGCGTTCATTTGTTGCATCCTCTGCTACAACTTCTTCTCTTTCATGTCCAGCTTCATCTTCACTTTCAGATTCACTTACATCTCCAACATTGGTTGTGCACCTCTGTGTTGTCTCCATGTCCTCGAGTTTGGCACGTAGGTCACACATCTCTCTTTCCACTGTTGGATCAGGTACTTTCCTTCCCCTTCTTCTTGGCATTTCCCTCTCCTCTAGTGGATCAGGTGTTTGTCTGTCTCTTCTTCTCAGCAGCATGGTAAATCCTTCGTATACCCTTCTCTGCTACAAAAAACAAAGAAACCTTTATGTTCTCTGATACCAAACTTGTGTGTATCAGAGTGTTCTCTTCAATCCCTTTTGCCTGAAATATACAAACAAATTTACAGGGATCTGATATCAAACTTGATGCATGAAGACCCCCAACCTTAGCTCAGGGTCCACTCAGGATCGTTCTATTCCTACCCTTGAGTTGGACTAACTCTTTTGTTTCCCCTTAGGAAGTACCACCCACACAACATTGTGTGTCCATAGTTCCTTGTGAATTGATCTCACGTGATCAAATATGAAGCATCAACTCCAATCTCCCCTTGACCAAATAATGTGGTCGCACTTCTCATGGTTTTGGAACTTCGAAGTTTGTGACTTCACGACTTCTCCTTCCAAGCCTCTCAAGTATTCACCTTCTGAAACCCGAATTTTCGATGCACTGAAACGCTTGTCACGTCCTCTCCCACAACAATATCGTGTTTCATGATTTTGGGAATCTCAGAAACGAAATCCTGAATTCTTATCCTCCAAAATGTCGAAATGTCGAGTTCCAACACACTCCGCCAATAGCTGGCCCCACACCAATCTTTTTGCCTCTTCGAGACTTCGCACTTCGTGATTTAGTGAATCTTGATGCAAGGCTTTCGGTTCTCCAATCCACAAAACCTTGAAATGGTCAATGAAGGTTTGACCTCAATGTCAACAAGTATGCCACCTGACCGCTTTCCACTGTCTTCTATCTTTTACACGGGTTCTTCTGCCCCTCCAAACCTCCGAACTCTGAAATTAGTATTCATGAGCGATCCAATGACCCTCGTCGGCTTGGATCCTATGACTCTATTTCTCCTAATTTTAAACTTAGAAAAATACTCACTATAACCCTCCTTGCTCCTCTGCAAGATCTAGCGATTCTTGGAACTTCGTGAATCCTCCACGGAGAATTTCGACTGTCTGATTTCTTCCTTGACAACTCCTATGAAATTTAACAAGTTATCCCTTTGCCGGAACTTATCCCCCTACAAAGTAACTTTTCTACATCTCCTTGAACACTTCCAATGTGCTAACCCTTCTGAGCTTTCTCCACAAACTCGAGTCTTCGAAAAAAAAAACTCCTGCACACACTCCTTGCGGAAAATCCTTCAAATACTTCCAAGTATTTGAATTCTCTGACTCTGCTCACTCTCTTTGCAACATCAGTCCTTCGATTCTTCCCTTGGTTGATAAGTTCTAGACTTACAACCAGCCTTCGCACACCTTGCATGGCTTTTGTGCTCAACCTGTACTTCTGCGAGAAATGAGAACAACGTTATCTCTCCTGAGCTTTCATAGATGAAACTCTGAACCCTTGTCAACGCACTCCTTGCGGACGACTTCATTGTACTCCTTGCAGGAACTCTTGCTCATATAGAGAAACAATTGAAACTCATCGCTTACTCTTCCTCTCTCTCAGACTTCAAACATTAAATATGAAATCATACATTCACATCATATAAGAAAATGCATAACAGAGAGTAAACAAGCATATATCAATCAACATATACACACATAGAAAGAAATTAAACACCATGAGTCTGAACTAAAGATCTTTGTATTAATCCATAACTTTTGTACATGGGTTTTTCTACAAAGCTCTCTGCTCCTTCTCTATATGCTCTCTTCAATAATGTTGTTACAATGATACAAGGGAGGGTGTCTATATCTGTTTTCCCTCCGGCTCCTAAAACTGTCTAATCTGGAATTGAAAGCTACCTACTTACATTTACTATGCATAAATGTTTTCTACCTACTACATATGAGAGCGGATCGCTCAAGATCTTTTTACAATTTACAAGTGCGCCTCCTCTTAATTATGTTAAGCCCTAATATTGGCTCATTACCTCTTAATTGGGGCATATTAGATTAGTAATGTTATTTTATTTATGTCATCTTTAGGCCATTAGTTGTAATTTAGATTAGTAACGTTATTTTATTTATGTCATCTTTAGGCCATTAGTTGTAATTATACCTCCTAGTCTCCTATATATACCAAGGAGACATTTTCATTTTGAATCATCTTGTACTTGAAC
>JZKD02S1717566.1:1405646-1428558 GCA_000966675.3 Picea glauca
AATACAAAATATCACAATAGATCCAAAGATATCTGAATACAATCACCACACAAGATATATGAAACCATATAGAAAACCACAACTTTATTATAGAAACCCTTGAGGTAGGGAAACATCGTACAATGGGTCCTATTATGGAAGGGATCCTCTTTTGTTCACTTTCCTCTTCGAGGGGGCATCCTCCTATTGAGCTACCACTCCAAATACGATATTTCTCTTCATGTCTCATTACATTGCTTGAACCCCTTTATATAGTGCTACCATCACCTAAGAACATTATAGAGGAGGAATATTCTAGAAGTAGAACCTTCTAAGAAGTTCTCGGCATATTGCCTTCCTTGTGAGATTCCTCCTCTCTCAGGTTGAGTTTGAGGTTTCTTCCCGGAATCCGTTTCGGCTGATTTTTTTTTTTGAAATTAGGTGAAATTGTGAGAGGAACTCAGATCTGTAATTTATTTGGGCAAATTCGGCAAGGCAATATGTTGATGGAAGGCAATATCACTGTAGAATATGTAGGATGGACACTGGTAATAATCATTGGCTCTCGATTTGTCACATTTATGCTCTCTACAGAAGGTGGATTAGAGTCATCAAATAAAATATGAAAGTGGTTGTCATCCCAGGAATGAAAACTATCCATATACCAATCATCATAATCATCCTCAAAATCATACCAAGCATATATTTCTTAATTATATTCATCAACATATTGCCTTCCCTACGAGATTCCTCCTCACTCAGGTTGAGTTTGAGGTTTCTTCCCCTCTCCTTTAGATTTCTGAGTCCTATCTTGGGAAACTGCTTTGCCTCAGGCTTGGCTTGTGCCTCGGCCTCTCTGACCTTACTTTCAGCTTAGATTCTCTTCATCTTTCAGAGCCATCTGATAAGAATCCTCTACATTCTGAAGGATCATCATTCTCATCTCATCATGAATGTCATATCTCATACCATTCATATACCTGGAAACCTTTTCATCATCTCTTTCCTGATGACCTACTCTGATGTTTATCTTGTAGAACTCTTCAATGTATTCTTTTACTGACATCAACTTCTGTCTCAAATTCTACATCCTCTGAAACATAGTGATTTGATAATCCTTGGCTATGAATTTTTCTTTCATCTTTACAACCATTCTATCCTAACTGTTGATTTTATGCTTGCCTTTGCAGCATCTGTCAGCTTGCAGTTCATCCCACCATAAGGATGCATGTCCTTTAAGTCTTGTGATAGCATGTTTAACCTTTTTTTCTTCCTCAATATCCTCATAGTCAAAATATTTATCCAGATCCATAATAAAATCTAGAATCTCTTCAACATCCAGGTTTCCTTCATATACTGGAATGTCCATTTTTTCCCTGACACCTATCCTTGCAACAAACCTAAATAGGTGTTCATCTGCAACATCTTTGACTACAACTTCTCCTTCATGTCCAGCTTCATTTTCACTCTCAGCCTCACTAATATCCCCAGTGTCAACTGTGCACCTCTGTGTTGTCTCCATGGAATCAAGCCTGGCACGTAGTTCATGCATTTCCCTTTCCACTACTGGATCGGGCATTGGCCTATCTCTTCTTCTCAACGACATGGCTATAAATCCTTTCTCTGCTATAGAAAGTAAAGATTTCTCTCTATTCTTCGGATACCACAACTAGCGTGTATCAGAGTATTCCTTTTCTCCTTCTCGCTTCCTCTGCCTGAAATATACAAACAGAGTCAAGCTCTGATACCACTTGGTGCGGTCCCTCCAACCCTTGGGTCAAGGATCATTCTATTTATGCCCTTGAGTCTGATCAACTCTTTGATTTCCTCTTGGGAAATATCTTCCACACACACAATGGTGTATCCACATGTCCTTATGAATTGAACCGGCGTGAATAAACACCAGGAACCAACCCAAATCTCCTGACCAACTATATGATCACACTCTTCGCAAATTCGAAACTTTGGGTCTCACGACTTTGCGACTACTCTTGCCAAGTTTCTCACCCTCTACAGTCGAAACCCCGAAATGTTGATTCACCGAAACATTCGGTCACATCCTCCTCCACAACCGTATCACGTTTTGCGATTTCAGGAATCCCGGAACAAAGAACCCAACCTCCTGTTTTTGAATGTGACAAAATTCCGAATCCTGACACGTTCCTCAAAGATTTTCCCCACAACATAACTTTCCACCTTCTCAGGATTTCGAACTTCACAATTTCACGAATCCTGATGCAAGGTTCTTGACTCTCCAACCTGCGAAACCTCAAAATCATTAACGGAGGTTGACCCCGCCTGGCGACAAGTATGCCACCTGTCAATCTGCTTCCTCTATCTCCGACATGAATTCTTCTGCCACTTCAAAGCTCCAAACTCTAGAATGAGAGTTCACGAGAGATCCGATGGTTCTCGTTGGCTTAGATCTGACGACTCTATTTCTCCTAAGCTTAAAATTAGAAAGGCACTCGTCGTAACTCCCCTTGCTCCTCTGCAAGATCTAATGGCGCTTGGGTCTTCGATACTTTTCCATGGATAATTTCGATTGTTTGATTCCTCCCTCAAGAATCCCTATGGAATGAATTGACGTTCTTTCCCTAGAATTTAACTTCTGCAAAATGAATCTGCTCTATCTCCCTTTGAACAGGTTTGATTCCTACCTTCCTTTGACCACTTAAAAAGCATTAAATCTCTTGAGATTTATTTTACAACCTCGAGTCTCCATGAGGAATCCTTCATGTTCTCCTTGCAGAAATCCTTCAAATACTTCTAAGTATTTGACCTCGCGACTTAGTGCACTTTCTGCGACAGCAATCCTTCAACTCTACCTTTGGTTGATAAGTTATAATCTTTCAACCAGACTGTGCACATCTTGCATGGATCTTGTGCTCCACTTGCACTTCTATTGGAATGAGAACAATGGTAACCCTCCTGAGCTTTCAGAGATAAACTATGAACCTTCGTCAATGCACTCTTTGCGGACGGTTTTCACTGCACTCCTTGTAGGAACTCTCACTCAGGAAGAGAAACAATTGAAAATCATTATCTTTCTCTCTCAGATTTCAAGTATTAAACATGAAATCATGCATACACAACATAACAACAAATGCATAATAGAGAGTAAACAACCATAAGCATAGCATTCAACATGTATACACAGAAAGCATCATAACACCATGAGTCTGAATCAAAGCTTCATATATTAAATCAAAACTTCTGTACATGGGTTATTCTTTATACAACTCTCTTCTTCTTCTCTATTCTCAATGATCTCTAATGATAATAATACAAATATACAAAGATGAGGGTGTCTATAGTCTGTTTCCCTCCTATCTCCTAAAACTGTCTAATCTACATTCAATTTTACCTACTATCATTAACTACGCATAAATGCCTTTTACATTCTACAGATGAGAGAAATTGCTCATGATCTGTTTACAATGATTATGAATAAATGCAAGTACACTTTTCTTAATTGTTACATTAATATCCATGCATTCAAACTTTCAAAAACATTTCAAAACATTTTTTACATGTGCCAAAATGCGCTGGTGTTTGTCTCAACTGACTTCTACCTCCATGCTCGTTTGCTATTGGCGATGCTCCTACATCATTTGGGTTGACGTCACTTGGATGGATGTGGATCCATGGGATGTGCGCCATGTTCTAATGGGCCCTGAAGGAAAAGTAGACATAGTGTAGATAGATGGCGTCACTTGAGGTAACGTGGACCTTCTTAAGTACACCAAATTTCACCACCGTGGTTGGTGACAGCTGTGTTGTGAGCCTAGTGGCTAGAAAGGTCGAAAGTTTGGAAGTCAGGAGTTGGAGAGAGAAGCGAGTGTGAGAGCTTCCAGGACCGAAATCTCAAAACCTCGAAACCTGAAACCTCGAAGTTCCAATTAGAGAACCTTGAGATCTAACGCTTGGTCATGAACCATGGTCGCATGGGTTTGGAAACTGAGAGAAAAAGGGCTAAGGCTTCAGTGCACTATAGAGCTGAGAAGAGATCAGAAAATTCATAGAAACTGAACGTTTTCTTGAATAAAGTTGTTTATGAATGCTATGGGATTTGTTAAGGAATTATGACTCGACAAATTCTAGTTGTTTGCACGTTGTGATGCAAGAGTTCAAAAATCACGAGAACTGAATAGAATTGTCAATGAGTGCAAAAGAAATGAAAAGGGCAAGGACTGCTTCCAATTCCAAGGACGAAGAAAAAGGAATGGATGTTCATTTGGGAGTTGAAGGATTGAAATACAATGGCCATGGAGAAGAGATAGATTTCAAAAATATGCCCAAAAAGATGAGGAATATCATTGAAGGATTTCAAAAAGATGTCCAAACTCACCGAGTAGATAGAAGAGAACTCAGAAAAGCTCAGGAAAAATAAGGAGAATTCAACATAAAGTTGTTATAGAGTTTGGAGAGAATAGAAAATAAGTTTGGTAAGGAGAGTGACTAGAGCAGAACAGGGAGTCACCAGACTTCTGAGGGAAGAAGGTTAAGAAGTGTGGGTAGACACCATCATCACTCCCAAAGTTGCTCAAAAAGAAAGACACACAATAGCCCAAGCCCATCTGATGCAAACCCCCTATCCCTCCTAAGGGATGCGTGAACTCCTGGTTAGGATCTCTAATTTTGGAGCTGGAACGACTCTCCCGGTTCTGAACTGGAACCCTTGTCTCCAAGTCCATAGGCCCTTGTCTATGTTTTTCCCATGCAAACTAGCACTAGGCATAAGCCTCAACTCCATGAGACTGCAAGTGTGACCCTGGGCTTAGCCCAAAAGGCACGTCGCAAAAGTCACATTGTGTTTTAGTGTTTTGGGGTTTCCGATAAAATGGTCCCCCAACACAGACCACTCTGAGTCCCGAAACCCGATGGGCTAATTGAAGGTTTGCTCCCCCCTTTCCTCTGTCTACGTGACCACACAGTCATGAACACCAGATTCACCACAAGGCACCCCAGCTCCTCCAAGTCCCGAACACCGAAAACACAACGGCATGAGATCTACAGCTTAAATCAACCCCTAGCTGACGACTATGATCGTTTCGCCATTTTGCGTTTCATGACTTCACCTGTCATGAAGTTCGTTCACTCCTCCACATGATCGTCAATTACCAAAGCACCCCTTTGTTGTGGATAGACATCTCTGGGCCTCCGAAGATCTAACGACCATGATCTTATCAGGTTTTCACTGGTCGAGAGCTCCAAATTATTGACCCTTGCACTCTCGGTTGTCGAGATGCGGAGACACTCCCTCGCTACAGATCAATGTCCCTGATCCTTTTAAGATTCAACGACCCTGATCTTGTCGAGAATTCATAGATTGAGAGTCTCGGGTTGTTGTCCCTTCGTACTCCTAATTCCTGATTTCACAATGGAAATCGATGGACTTCATCCTCTTAAGATCTAACGATTCAGATCTTATCCTCGCGAGTCGTGATTTCGCATATCGGGGCTTTGGAAATCAAGGACCTCTATTCTCCCAACTCATGATAGATGATATCACAAAATGGACCAATGGTCAAGATCTATTGGGGATTGACAACTCTTATCCCTCCTAAGTTTTTAGCTTCTCGTACTTAGAGGATTTTCTAAGCCCTGAAGGTGTCTACCTTCACTCCTCCTGGGAAAGGGATTCTTGGATCTCGATAACACTCTCTAAAGTGTTATTCCTCTTGATCTTTGTCTAGTGCAGACTTTGATTTCCTGTGCACTTGTTGCATCTAAGGGATCTTGATAACTCAAATCCAAGGGATTTCTCACAGATAAATTCCCCATGATCTCCTCACGTTCCTCTCTGGCTCGATGCACACTTTGCAGAGCTCCAAATGAAGATAAACAAATGAAACTAAAAAACTAACATTCCCAGTTCCATACTCTCCTATGGAGATTCATTCACTTGCTCATAAAAATAGAAATGATAGTAAATTGCAAATATAGTTCACACTCCATGCATTTGGATCAATTTTCCTTCTGTTCTATTCACAAGTTTCAATATGGCTACAAAATACATTCAATTTACAATCACTGAAAACTGAAATCTCTTGCTAACTCACAGTTATCTTACTCTCTATGTATTGAAGCTAACCCCATATGGGAGTACCAACCTCTATTTAATTCAAAAATATTTCTAGGGTTTCCCTTGGCTACTTGTCTACTCTAAAAAATTAATCTACTGACTATCTTAGACCAGTCTCAATCCAGAGTCGTAATGGAAACTCCTACTCCACTTGAGATTTTCAAAACGTGCCTCAAAGGGTAAATTTTGGCACTGGTTCAAGCATGCCTCCAAAGGTAAATTCTGGCACTAAGTTAAGGCAGATTTCAAAATCAGCTGCAACTGCCAACGTTGAAGTTCTGGAAGAACTCAGATGTGTTGAGTGGTCCTTCCTTTGCGCGCTTTCCAATGATGCTCTTGCATCATACTCCCCTTGAAAAAAATCCATGGACTCCTATCCATGAGCTCCTACACTGATTTTCCCTACTTCCAGATTGAGGCTTCGTTTTCCCAACTCGCATCGTCGATTGGGTGTCCCTTCCATTTGACCATATATTCAAAATAGGTTTTCCTTCTAGTCTTCTAATCCACAATTTTCTCCATTTGTGGTTTTTCTGCCATAGGCATCAGTTTCCCCCACTGAATCTTTCCTTGATCTCATGATCCTTCTATGTCATCTTTCCTATAAGGATACAGATCTGAAACATTGAATATGGGCAAAATTCCCACACCATATGGTAGCTCAATCTCATAGGCATTTGCATCAAACTTCCTCAAGATCTTACAAGGTCCTATTTTCTTCATATTCAACTTGTTATATGTCCCTCTAGGGAACCTTTCCTTTCTAAGATGTGCCAAAACCTGATCTCCTACCTCAAACTGAAGTTCCCTACAATGATGATCAACTATGTGGTTGTATTTCTAGTTAGAACTCTGTAACTTTTCTCTGATTTGGCTATGGAGTTTTTTTCATTTTAGTAGCAAAATAGTCTACTCCAGCGCTTCTGATCTCACCCTATTCCAAGTCTCTCAAATAAGACACTCCCCTAGTTTTCATTCCATACAGTATTTGGAATGGGATCCTTCCAGTTCTCCTATTTGGTGAGTCATTGTATGCAAATTATGCTTGTGGCAAAATCTGATCCCACTGATTATGATGCTCAGTGAATAAACTCCTCAATAGATTTCCCAAACTTTTGTTTACCACCTTAGTCCATGCATCTTTCTGAGGGTGATAAGATGATTTGAAGGACAATTTTGTCCCCATATTCTTCCACAACATCCTCCAAAAGTGACCAACAAATTTTGTGTCTTTGTCCGAGACAATGCTCCTGGGTAGGCCGTGAAGTCTTACAACTTCCTTGAAAAATAGGTTTGCAACATGCATTGCATCACTGGTCTTCTAGCATGGGACAAAATGTGCCATCTTTGAAAATCTATCCACCACCACAAATATGGAATCAAATCCCCTTTGTGTTCTTGTCAATCCCAACACAAAATCCATGCTTGTTGCATCCCATGGCCTCTCTGGTATTGGCAATGGTTGATACAATCCAGTGTTCTATCTTTTCCCCTTTGCATGTTGGCATATTCTACATCTATTCACAAATTGTATCACCTATGTTCTCATATCTGGATAATAGTATGAATTGCTCAATTTTGCAAACGTTTTATCATGGCCAAAATGTCTAGCCAATCCTCCATTGTGTTTTTCCTTCATAAGATTATCCATCATTGAGCATTTTGGTATGCACAACTGATTTTCTCTGAACAACAGTCCTTCCCGAATCATGTATTTTCTCCACTGGCTTCTATCTCTCAACATAGGATTTGTACATGCTTCATATGCTTCCTTCAATTCTGTATCATCACAATACATATCCTTAAGGTGTTCAAACCCCAAGGTCTTCACCTAGAATTCCTGCAGAATTAAACATCTCCTGCTTAAAAAATCAACAACCTTGTTAGCATTCCTAGCAATATGTTTTATGAAAAAAGTAAATTTTTTCATAAATTCAACACATTTTTCATGCCTCTTATTCAATTTTTCTTGTCTCGTTATGAATTGTAAAACTTGGTTATTGTTATACAAGACAAATTCTTGTGGGACAAGATAATGCCTCCATTTCTTCAAGTCTTGAATTATGGCATAAAACTCCTTGTCATATGTGGAGTACTACCTCTTGGTATCATTCATCTTTTCACTGAAATAGGCAACAGGTCAATTGTCCTGACTCGGAACTGCTCTTATCGCAACTCCACTTGCATCACATCTTACCTGAAATGTCTTTTCAAAATTAGGTAAGACAAAAATTGGTCATTCTGTTATCTTCTCCTTCAGTATTTTGAATCTCCTTTCGGCCTCCATTGTCCACTTAAACGACTTGTTCTTCTTCTTCACTGTATCCATCATTGGTGCACAAATTCCACTAAAGCCTTTGATGAACTTCCTATAGAATCTTGTTAATCCATGAAAGATCCTTACCTCGAACATGCTTCTTGGTGACGGCCATTCTCTGATCGCTTTCACCTTTTCTGGATCCACCTTCAATTCATTCGAAGAGATCACGAAACCCAAGTAAATGAGTTATGTCTTCATAAAAGAGGACTTCTTCAGATTTATCAACAACTTCTCCTATTGTAGCCTCCTCATTACTAATGTTAGGTTCCTCAAATGTTCGTCTTTAGTCCTGCTAAAGATCAATATATCATCCAAATATACAACCACGAATTTTCTAATGAAATATTTTAGAATTTCATTCATCGGCCTCATAAAAGTGCTCGGGGAATTCGTTAATCCAAATGGCATAACCAGCCACTCATACAGACCTTCACTTGTCTTAAAGGTTGTTTTCCATTCATCACCTTCTCTCATCCTGATTTGGTGATATCCACTTTTCAGATCTATCTTAGAAAAGAAATTTGCTCCACTTAAGCAATCCATTAAATCATCCATTCTTGGTAAAGGGAATCTATACCTAATGGTGATATTATTGATGGCTCTCAATTCTTTGCCCATTATCCATCCTCCATCTTTCTTTGGGCTCAACATAGTTGGTACTGCACATGGACTCAAGCTCTCTCTGACCAAACCCTTCTCTAGCAACTCTTTGACTTGGTTCTTCACCTCCTCATTCTCTCGAGGTGTTAATCTGTACACTGCCTTGTTCGGAAATCTTTCTCCTGGTATCAAGTCGATATGATGACTGATACTTCTGATGGGTGGCAATGAGTTTGGCAGCTCATCCACCACTATATCAGTGAAATTATCCAACAATCCTTGAACTTCTTTAGGCAAATCATCCATCAATGTACTTGTAAGGATAACTCTAAGCTTTATTAACACGGTGAACTTCATCTCTGTTCTTTCTTTACTTCCTTTAGGAGTTCCTTCCTTCTCATGAGAAGTATCCTTGTGTTGCCTTCCTCTTTCACTCTCTTCTCCTCCATTGGCAGCAACATATGTGTACTACCATTCTTCTCCAATGTATATGTGTTTTTCCTCCCATCATGAATGACATTCCTGTCAAAATTCCATGGTCTTCCCAACAGAATATGGCATACGTCCATGGGAATTACATCACATGGGATTTCATATTTATAACCTCCTATCTTAATTTCAACCAGGCATTGTTTAGTAATCATTACCTGGTGTCCTTTTTTCAACCATGAGACCTTGTATGGATTTGGGTGCATAGTTTGTCTTCAAATCCAATTTCTCCACCATCTATGTGGATACTAGGTTGTAAGTTCTCCCACTATCAATGATCACCTTGAATAATCTGTCCTTAGTCTTGCAAGTTGTCTTGAAGAGACTATTTCTCTGCACCGACTTCTTGATTTCTGCCTCTGTTTTTAAGAGAAATTTTCTCAACATCAGGGATACGCCATACTCTGCTCCTTCTGCTTCAACATCTCTTCATTGTTCTTCTGAAATGTGAGCTTCTCCTCCTTCTTTATTCTTCTCGGAGCATTCCCAAGACATGTGTCTTGTCTTTCCACAGGCATAACATATTATTCCTCCTCTGCCTCCTCCTATAGAAGATTTTCTTCCACCATTATGTCTTCCTCAGGAACTTCCTCCTTGTTCTGAGTGATTCTATGGTTTCTTTGCCTCATCCTTAGACTTGTGTGCTCTGTCATGGGTAACTCCCTTGTTTTTGGTTGGATATAGGCTCTTACCCCTTTCTTGATGGTTATTTTTTCTAGCCATCTTTTCCTCTGCTTTCAGTGCAAACTGATAAGCATCCTCCATAGTTCTGAATGGCATCATGCTAAGCTCATCCTGGATTTCATATCTCAAGCCATTTATATATCTGGTGACTTTTTCTTCATCTCTCTCCCTTTGTGCAGTTCTAATGTTTAGCCGGTAGAACTCTTTGGTGTACTCCTTATCTGCTATCCCTTTTTATCTTAGGTTCTGTAGCTTTCTGAATAGATTTATCCGATAATCTTTGGGAATGAACTTAGCCTTCATATTGGCTACCATTTTGTCCCAACTCTTTATCCTCTGCTTTCCTTTACTTCACCTCTCAGCCTCCAATTCATCCCACCACAACATTGCATGCCCTTTTAGCCTAGTGACTACCTACATCACCTTCTTCTCCTCATCGACATCTTCGTAGTCCAATTGTTTGTCCATGGATCTTATCCAATCCAATAGTTCTTCAAAATATACATTTCCCTCATACATGGGAACCTCTATCTTAGCTCTACCTCCCAATCTAGCAAATGCTCTCAACAAACGTTCTTCTGTGACATCCTCTCCTACAGCTTCTTCAGCCTCAACCTCTTCACTTTCTGCATCATTGACATCTCTAGCATCAGGTTCTCTTCTCTACATTTCTTCCATAATTTCCAATCTAGCGTGAAGTTCTTGCATCTCCCTCTCTACAACACAGTTGGCTAAAGGTGCCTCTCCTTGTCTCCTTGGTGGCATTGTGTTGATCTCTTGTCACACACAGAGTATAACTTTGAGTTCTCTTTCTCCTCCTTTTCTCCTTCTCTTTCTCCTGAATTCTATAGACAAATAATTTTAGGCTTTGATACTACCTGATGTAGACCCCTCTATCCCTCCTAAGGGCTGCGTGACCTCCCAGTCAAGATCTCTAATTCTGGAGCTGGAACACTCTCCTAGTTCCGAATTGGAACCACTATCTCCAAGTCCATAGACCCTTGTCTATGTTTTGTAGTGAAAACCAGCACTAGGCATAAGCCTTAACTCCATGAGACCACAGGTGTGACCACAGGCTTAACCCAAAAGACACATCACAAAATTCATGTCGTGTTTCGGTGTTTTAGGGTTTTCAATAAAATGGTCCCCCGGCGTAGACCCCTCTGAGTCCTGAAACCTGGTGGGATAATCGGAGGTTGGCTCCTCCCTTTCCTTTGTCTACGTGACCATGCGCTCATGACCACCACCTTCACCTCCAAGTCCCGAACGCCAAAAGAACGGTGGCACGAGATATATGGCTTAGATCAATCCTTGGCCGATGGCTACGATCATTTTGGCATTTTTCATTTCGCGACTTCACCCAGCACGAAGTATGTTCACTCCTCCACTCGATCGTTGATTATCAAAGCGCACCTTTTCCATGGATCGATGGCTCTGGGCCTCCGAAGATCCAATGGCCATGATCTTATCCATTTTTCACCAGTCGAGAGCTCCAAACTATTGAACCTTCTACTCCAGGTTGTCGAGATGTTGAGACACTCCCTCGCTGCAGATGAACATCCTTGATCCTATAAAGATTCAACAGCCCTGATCTTATCGAGATTTCATGAATCAAGAGTCCTGGGCTATTGTCTCTTCGTACTCTCGATTCCCGATTTCATGATGGAAATCGACAGCCCTCATCCCCTTAAGATTTAACAGTCTGGATCTTATCCTCGTGAGTCATGATTTCACATTTTAGGGTTTTGGAAATCAAGGACCTCTGTGCTCCCAACTCATGATAGCCGATATCAAGAAATGGACCAATGGTCCAGATCTATTCGGAATTGATGACTACTATCCTTCTTGAGTTTTTAGCTTCTCAGACTTAGAATATTTTCTAAGCCCCGAAGGTATCAACCTTCACTCCTCTTGGGAAAGGGATTCCTGGATCTCGATAACACTCTCTGAAGTGTTATTCCTCCTGAGATTCATCTGGTGAAGTCTTTGATTTACTACACACTCCTTGCGTCTAAGGGATCTCTATAACTTAGATCCAAGGGATTTCTTACAGAGAAATTCCCCTCGATCTCCTCGCATTCCTCTCTGGCTCGATGGACACTTTGCAGAGCTCCAAATGAAGAGAAACAATTGAAACTAAAAAACTAACATTCCCAGTTCCATACTCTCCTATGGAGATTCATTCACTTGCTCATAAAAACATAAATGACAGGAAATTGCAAATACAGTTCACACTCCATGCATTTGGATCAATTTTCCTTCTATTTTATTCACAAGTGCCAATATGGCTACAAAATACATTCAATTTACAATCACTGAAAACTAAAATCTCCTGCTAACTCGTAGTTCTCTTACTCTCTTTGTATAACAGCTAACCCCATCTAGGCATACAAACTTCTATTTAATTCAAAACGATTTATAGGGTTTCCAATGGCTACTTTTCTACTCTAAAAACTTAATCTACTCACTATCTTAGACTAGTCTCAATCTAGAGCCGTAATGGAAACTCTTGCTCCGCTTGTGATTTTCAAAACGTGCCTCAAAGGGTAAATTTCAGCACTGGTTCAAGCATGCCTCCAAAGGTAAATTTTGGCGCTAAGTTAAGGAATATTTCAAAATCAGTTGCAACTGCCAATGTTGGCACATAGGGGCAGCCCCAGGTTTCAACACTCAAGAGTGCACCAACAAAAACCTAACTAATGGTGCTTTCGCCAACACCTGTGAAGCACATGAATTCTCACCCGAGGTAGAGGTAGGGGTGGTTGCAAGACTCAAGTGTCTGCAACCTTAGCTGGGACACAAATATGTGATTATACTACTTACATCGTACTTAGCATCAGTCAACCATTATTATACAACCCTTATTCTACTTCGCAAATAGCACAAAGCATCGCAATATTCACTTAGATCTATAGTATTTTAGCACTTAGCAATAGTAATACACTAGGTCCTATAGATCAGCAATAAGCAATTGCATATACATCATATCTAACAATTATATATATCTAAGAAGCACAAAGCATAAGTGAATATATAAAAATCACATAGCATAAGCAGAGATAAACACAATGAATCAAATCACAGAGAATTACACATAGATTTACATGGTTCACCCCCACCCTAGGGCTACGTCCACCAACTCTTCTTCTTTATATCTTCAATCATCAATTACAGCACAAAGCACAAAAACCCTTCTTTGCAAAGGACAGAAGATCTGCACAACTCGCTATATCCTTCTTCCTTACACTTCAACACAAAGCCTCTTACAACAACTTGCACTTAGCCTTGCGAGATTCTTAGGATCATGCATAGAGCATTTACAATCTACTTCCGATCACACAGATCTAACTATTAGCACTAAGCCATCTGCCATACATCCCATAGATGTGCTTCCTCTTTTCTTCTATCTAGCCTAAGCATCTATTTATACATTACAAAAGTGGGCCTAAGCGTGGGTAAACCCACAGGCCAACATCCCTTTCCCATTACATTAACCCAAAAACCCTAATAGGGGCCCAAAAGTGGACCGAGACGCTTTACTTGGCGGTCCTTCTTTGACTAGTTGTCGCAGTTCCAAAATAGTTCAAAATGACCCAAGTTATCCCAAAACTTGGTCAAGGGCCAACAATCCCCCAACACTCACCTGTGACTCGTCCTGAGTCACTCTGGTCTGCGCAATTCTTCTTCAAAGGTCTCGAGCTTAGCTCGAGCTACTTCGAGCTACTTCGACCTACTGCTTCATTGTGGCCTCCTGCTGGGTGAATTCTAGGATCACCGTGTCATTTACTGGTCCTTCCAGGCATTGTTCTGTAGTGATGATGACTTTCTTAAGTTCTTCTTCCTAGCTTTCGATCTCAACAAATAATATGTATGCCTTGTCTTGCACCAGTTGGATTTGTTGAGTTACTTCCATGACCTTTCTCTGGATCATATGTATCTACTTTTGAGTTGTGCGTTGTTCATCAGATCGTTTTATTCTATCCACTGTAGACAGAGCCTTCACCTATGTGTATAATGTATCTGCATGTTTCTTTACTTCCTGAAGCTGGGACTCTAGCGCCTGTAACTCTGGGTTCTTTGTAAGGTTCTCATAGATTTGGGCACTCTGGTTACTGAGTCGCTTGCACTCAGAGGAAAGAGATTTCAATCAGTCAATTGTGCTCTGAGTAGTTGCTTCTCATTGGTATTTTATCTCCTGGGGGGTCTTGGGCACAGCGCAGAGTTCTAGATCAAAAATGCATTGTTGCAGCTTCTATATAACATCTTCAAGCTGGGCCACCTTCTATGGAAATCTCTCTTCAGTTGGTACTTCGATAACAGTCATAGAGCAGAGTGCTTTGTCGACTAGTTCCTTTACTTCAAGCTGCTCTGCGAGCAACTATTCCTTGCTTTGTTGTAGCTATACTTTCTCTTTATCCCACTGTACTTGAAGAGCAATTTTTTATCTTTTGGTAGCAATGCGCTACTTGACAAGTACTCCCTATACTTGTGTCAGAGCCTAGGTGGTTTGTGCTATGTCTTCTTGAGCTTGTCGAAGGAAAGCTTTGACCATGTCAGCAATCTGGTGAAGTCAGGTTGGTTTGTCTCCTGGTTCTATTGTCTCTACTGTCAGAGGTACGATGCGTATTGCATGGCTAAACTGGAGTGCCTGTTGAACTCCTTGGAGTTTGATCTCTATAAGGTTATACATCTGCTCCTGCTTCGCCTTCTACTTCTCTACTATCTCCTTTGAAGCATCATTCACTGTTGCAATGATGAAATAAAAATCATCCAATGCGAGGGCAATTCACATCTTGGTCACAGGGGTCCTAGGATTCTTTCAGGAGGATGCTTTTAGAGGTGAGACCTTCCTTTTATTTGATGAGTCTTCTTCGTCCCTAGGTAGTGGTACTTCACCTTTCTATTGTTCAATTTATGTGCCTTATATCTCTTCGCCATCACTTCCTTCGTCTAGTTTGATAGAGGCAGTCCTTATAGATTGCACTGTCTACTTCATGAACCTCCTCAGGCTTCTTCATTTTGCTTGGTCCCGGTGTGTCCAGTACAATCTTTGGGCTATCAACATTAGACAACTCTGTGGGGTTCGCTAGAATGAGAAATTTCGTTGACCAATCCTTGGTGATCTTTTCGAGGTCTTCTTCAGTCAACTTGTAATAAGACTGCAACTGTTGCTTGTGTTCATCAACTCACGTTGTTATATACATGAAGTGGAAATCTGCGTTGAACTTCATTAAGGGTCTCAATCTGTGGAGCGTATTTGGGGTAATGCGAGGTGTAGCCTAGATGGCGGACTTCAGTTGGTTGTAGTATATGTGGAAGATGACATTCAACTGCCATTGCTTGTTCATATCAGTCGAGTACCACAGGGTACTGAACCTCGCAGCCAAAGGTTAAAATGGCTCGGTCTCTCGAAAAGTGGCACCCTCTGGCATCTCCCATGCTATGAAGGCGATCAGTATGATAAGCCAACTGAAATGGAACTCATACCCTTTGTCTTGCACTTCCCTGCAATCTAGTTCAAGATGATTTACCAAGTACTTCAGCCAAATCATTTGCAGACCCTCAGTGCACTTCCCTATGAGGTTAACAACGAATCCAGTTACTTGGGTGGGAAATTTCTTGCGGACTAGCTTTCCTACGATCAGTTGATAGGCAAGGCACACTTCACCACTCTAAATAGAGGCCACCTTGTAGCCTCGTGTTCCTTTCTCGACATCGCCATAGGTCTCTTTGATCTTCACTGCTAGTGCTCTGTCAATGGTCTTTCTCTTTGATCAGGTCCTTGCATGTTGAGTCCTGTGATCCAATTAATCAAGGTGGGATCCACTGTGAAATAATGGTTCAACCACAAGTACCCTCCATGATAGAAAGACAAAAGTAGCTTTACGCATGCATTCACCTCCTGGTGTCTACCAAAGTGCAGGATCTTCATGAAATTCAACAACATTGACTGCACGAGGTTCTGGGTCCAATACTGTCAGATGATCTTTGAGTTCTTTCCCTTCATCTTTTTTATATACTTGTGTGGAGCGAGCATACTATAGAATTTCTATCACCAAGGTTGAAGTCGCTAAACTTCAACATTGCGAGCTTGTCCTAATCGGCATGAACTGCATGCACCCATTTTGGCAGGTACACAGTAACCATAGCATACTTGAATTCTCAAGGCACACTGTCACGGTTGATTTCACCATGTATAGGGGGTAGGTAAGTAGTAAAAATGATCGAAATTAGTTTAGCGTTTTCCAAATCATCTCTATGTTTAGTACACTTCTCGTCGACCCGTCGAGACGATCCTGCTCGGGAAGTGGACGAAGAAGATGCTACTCCTCTTGTCGATGATGCCTGGACTCCGGTGTACATTCCTCTTTCTGACATGAATCTCTTAGTCATTAAATCAAGGAGGACTTCTATGAAGGATTCTTAGATTGCGGTGAGTTCGTCGGACATACACGCACAAAATAAATAATCGGGGTCACAATGATCTTGGGCATTGCACAAAAATGAATAACAAGGATGTGATGATCACTGTAGACACTTGATAGTCTGCAAGATTCAATTTCTCAATTGAGAAAAGTGTTCTTCGGGCATGGCATGATGAGATAAATAGGTAATCTCAGCAGTGGTCAGCTTGCAATGGGTATGGAGCCTCCGTTAATTATGTTCTATCCGTTTTGGTGTTGGCCAACGGTGTGGTGGTGATCCTTTAATGCTTTCTTGCCCATTTGAGGTGGAATTTGAATGGGTATATTGGTCCAATGGCTATATTTATTTTCCATGGAGAAGTAACCCATGTTGTTATTCTAATATCTCGGCGAAGCTCAAATTCTGTGAAGTTTCTTTCTGCAAGGTTCCATCTGGAATCTCTTGTAATTTCTCCCTCTTCTTATTTAACTTTCTAGCTTTCTTTCCAGTGAGCTTTGTCTCAGTAGCTCTTTTCCCATTCTAATTCCTAGTTTCCTTGGATATAGTCACTCCACGCTGCTGAGGTTCTTTCTTAGGGTTCAGTTATAACATCTCTTCTTTATCTGAGATAGAAACTTCAGTCTTCTGTGAGTCCTCTGCCGTTTTGATAACTTCGACGTTTGAGTTCCTAGTGTGATATGGATTCGATCTATTATGTTGTTCTTCAATCAACTATGTGATCCTTCTGGTCATGAAGTCTTTTAACTCTTGTCTCTGTTGTTCTAAAAAAAAATTGTCTTCCTTCTTTCTAGCTTGATCTCTTTCAATCAAAGGATTTCCAAGTAACATAGTAAACGAGGTGTTGTCCTCAATGAATTTGACAATCTCAAAATCTTCCTCTGTCGAAGTTCCATTGGTAGTCATAGATATTTGAGTGAGCCTTCCACATAGGTTTACCAATTTTCCTCTGAATAGCCCTATTCCTCCTAGAGATGGATTCATAGTAGGCCTCCCTATAGCTTCTCAAGTTTTTTCTGTCATAACATTCACCTGTGTTTCCTCATCCAAAACACAGTCAATGTTGAAGTCTCCTATTCTTACCTCGATGCATTCTTTTTCTTTAAAGATCTCTACTAATCTAACATGTTAGTGGTCATTCAAGGTGTCTTTAATCTATAGTATCAACTTCTCTGATTATTTCTGGGGTTCTATTATTTTTGGATCTGCTTTAGGGTTTTCTTCATGCAGACTCATTTTTTCAAGATTAGCAATCATTCTAGGGAAATCCAATACTTCGTGATATATAGCTTTGCAACAAACTCAACCAGGTTTTCCACCAAGGCATTCCTTAGCTATATGTCCCAGTCTTCTGCAATTGTAGCATAGGGTTAATCCTCTCTTTCTTTTAAATGATCCCCAACCTTTTCTGTACTACACACTAGGATCATGGTAGTTAGCCTGAAAAAAATTATTTCTAGGATCCTGCATCCATTTGTTAATCAAAACATTATTTCTATACATAGGTATAACATATCTATCATTATTCTTATTAGATCTATTCATATCAAATCTTCTATCATCTAACAATGCCCTAGTTTTCAAGCTAGGACAAAATCTACCAAGAATACCTAGATCCATGCTTTTGGAAACCAAATTTTTTACTAGTCTTACTTTTACAGAGCACAAAGATTTCAGATCTAGAACTTTCTTACCTTTGTCAGAGCACTGAACTTATAGATCTTACCTCTTTTTTGTATATCTGACCTCTTTCTTTCAGGATCCCCCACTTTTTCTTTTATTAGGGGACACAACATTCCGATCTAGCTTCTTTTCTTCAGATCTATCCTTCGTTTTTTCTTTAGCACAGATATTTTCAGATCAAGTGGAATACTACACACTAGGGTATAGATCCATGCATAGAGCTTCCATTGTTTCTAGATCGAATCTTTACAGGAAGCTTTTCTTTCTCAAGTCCCAACAATCATAGTTTTAGATCCTGATACTGTGCACTTTCACAGTAGATCTATGCACAGAGCTTCTATTTTCCTTATTCAGTTCACAACAATCACAGTTTCAGGTCTCAAGACTGTGCACTTTAGCAATAGATCTATGCACATAGATTCTCTTTTCCTTACTTCAGTTCCCAGCAATCATAGTTTCAGGTCCAGGCAATGGAACCATTTTTTGGCACAGAGGGGTAGACCCAAGGTTCAATTCTCAAGAGTGCACCAAAAAAACCCTAACTACCGTCCCTTTCGGCAACACCTGTGAAGCAGATGAAGTCTCACCCAAGGTAGAGGCAGGGGTGGTTGCAAGACTCAAGTGTCTGCAACCTTAGCTGGGACACAGATCTGTGATTATACTAGTTACAATGCGCTTAACATCATTCAACCATTAATATCCAACCCTTATTCTACTTCGCAAATAGCACAAAGCATCGCAATATTCACTTAGATCTACATTATCTCAACACTTAGCAACAGTAATACACTAGGTCCTGCAAATCAGCACTAAGCACTCGCATATACATCAGATCTAACAATTATATATATCTAATAAGAACAAATCATAAGTGAATATATCAAAAGCACATAGCATAAGCAGAGATAAACACAATGAATCAAAGTAGAGAGTGTTACACACAGATTTACGTGGTTCACCCCCACTCTAGGGCTGTGTCCACCAAATCTTCTTCTTTATTAGTATCTTCAATCGTCAGTTACAACATAGAGCATAAAAACCCTTCTTTGCAAAGGAAAAAATATCTGCGCAGCTCGCTAGATCCTTCTTCCTTACACTTCAGCACAAATCCTCTTACAACAACTTGCACTTAGCCTTGTGAGCTTCTTAGGATCATGCACAGAGCATTTAAAATCTACCTCCAATCACAGAGATCTAACTATTAGCACTAAGACATCTGCCATATATCCCATAGACGCGCTTCCTCTTTTATTATATTTAGCTTAAGCATCTATTTATACATTACAAAAGTGGGCCTAATCATGGGTAAACCCATAGGCCGACATCCCTTTCCCATTACATTAACCCAAAAACCCTAATAGGGGCCCAAAAGTGGACCGGGATGCTTCACTTGGTGGTCCTTCTTTAACTAGTTGTCACAGTTCCAAAATAGGTCAGAATGACCCAAGTTATCCCAAAACTTGGTCAAGGGTCAACAACCAACGTTGAAGTTTTAGAAGAACTCCCATGTGCTGAGTGATCCTTCCTCTATGCACTTGCCAACGATGCTCCTACATCACCATCCCCTACCAGAAAGCATAAGATATCTAGAGTGGATGAATTGAAGGGAGAGATGAACAAGATTACGCCTCATATGTTTGATGAAGAACATCATAACGAGGAAGGCGTTGAAACATGGTTGCTTGGTATGAGGAAATACTTCCAGCTACAGAATTATTCCTCTCATGTGGAAGGAAGAATTGTGATGTATCAACTGAAAGGAAAAGTATCCATGTGGTGGGATCAACTTGTGCAGGTGCAACACATTAGAGAGAAAGATATCACTTGGAAGGAATTCAAGAGGTATTTCGAGAAGAATTATTTGACTAAGAGACATTATGACAAAAAGATGAACAAGTTATTTGAACTCAAGATAGGTAGCATGACCATTGATGAGTATGAACATAGCTTTTTGGAATTGTTGAGAATGTTTCCTTCATCAAAGAGGAGACTATCAAGATTCAAAGGTATTTGAGTGGACTTCCATCTTCCATTGGGGAAAAGATCCAGTATGATGACCCTAATACCATGGAAGAAATGATAAGAAGAGCGAAATGCTTATATGAATAGAAAAAAGAAAAGCCTACCTTTCAGAAGGCTTGGGATGACCAGAAGAAGTTTAAGAAAGACCAGAGGCAGAAGGGACACAAACCACCCTTTTTCAAAAACAATCCTCAAGGACAGCCATTGTTTAGAGAGCTGAGAATGGTTGAATTAGAGGAACAAAGGCCAATACATATTCCCATTCAATGTTGGGTCTGTCAGGGAAACCATAAGTACAAATATTGTCCCTACAAAAATGGAAAAGTGAGGGCTGTCCATAATGTTCAACAAGCTAAAACAGTGGAGGACATGGGCAGTAGAATGCCAAGGATCTATGTAGCCCTGGACACCAAGAAAGCTAAATTTCAGTCACACATGATTGAAGTAGAAGGTATGATTAACAACCAACCATTTACTATTTTAATTGATTCAGGGGTTAGCCATAGTTATGTAGATCATAGAGTGGTGGAAAGTTTGAATTTGTTAAGAAGAAAACATGAAAATTCTTGGTTAGTGCAACTAGCTACAGGAACCAAGAGAAATGTCACCGAGTTAGTTAAGCCTTGTCCAGTGGATATGAAGGGACTGAGCACAAAGGTTAAATTGAATATTTTTCCTTTAGGTTCTTATGAATGTCTAATTGGGATGGATTGGTTGGACCAGAACCATGCCATCTTGGATTTTCATAACAAGGCATTCACTTTCCTGGATGAGGAAAGGAATCGGAAAACCAAGGAATTCCTAGAGTTTTTTCTATCAGAGAAATATCAGCAATGTAGTTGAAGAAGTGCTACAAAAAAGGTTGCCAATTATTTGTAGCCCATGTGGAGGAAGCATCTAGGGATGAAGTCTCAAATATTGGAAATCATGCAGTACTAAAAGAGTTTGAATATGTATTTTAGGAGGTACCCAGACTGCCTCCGAAGAGAGATATTAATTTCTCTGTAAACTTGATGCCTGGAGCAGCTCCAGTGTTGAAAGCTCCTTACAAAATGAGTACACCAGAGCTCAAAGAGTTGCAATTGCAACTTCAAGAGCTTCTGAAGAAGGGGTACATATGCCCAAGTATGTCACCTTGGGGAGCCCCGGTCCTATTCGTGAAGAAGAAGGATGGAACACTAAGATTTTGTATCAATTTCAAACAATTGAACAAAGTGACTGTAAATAACAGGTATCCTTTGCCAAGGATTGATGACCTCTTCGATCAGTTGAAGGATGCGAAGATATTTTCAAAGATAGACCTCAGGTCGGGATATCACCAAGTAAGGATAAAGGATGAAGACATAAGAAATACCACCTTTAGAACAAGGTTTGGTCATTACGCATTCACAGAGGTGCCATTTGGGTTGTCAAATGCACCTGAGGTTTTTATGTCACTGATGAATGGTGTATTCAGGGACTGTCTAGACAAGTTTGTCATAGTATTCCTGGATGAGATTATGGTGTATTCCAAGTCAAAGGAAGAGCATGAACAACATATTAGGATGGTGTTGCAGGTTCTAAGAGAGCACCAATTGTATGCCAAGTTGAGCAAGTGTTCATTTTATCATGAGCAGATCCATTACTTGGGGCATATTATCTCAAAGGATGGGATAGTTGTAGATCCTGAGATGATTGAAACCATCAAAGAATGGTTGTGAAGAACCAAATATCAATATAGCATCGAAAAACCTCAGAATAAGTACTCAACGCCTTTAAAAAGAGATAAATTCATATATAAGCCTCTTCGAGGGGGCAACCTCCTTATGCCCACATAAATGTACAATTACAAGATGACTCAAAATGAAAATGTATCCTTGGTATATATAGGAGACTAGGAGGTATAATTACAACTAATGGACTAAATATGACATAAATAAAATAACATTACTAATATAATATGCCCCAATTAAGGGGTAATGAGTCACTATTTAGGGCTTATCATGCCCCTCCCCTTGAGACAAGTGTTGTCCTCAATTCTTGAGTAACTATGGATGCTTTTGTATAAAATATTCATCTTCCCAAGTGGAATCTTCAGCCGATAGTTTCCTTCATTTAATGAGATACTCTGAAATGGATATATTCCTTAGCTAGTGAATTCTTGTGTCAGTGATGGCTTCAGGATCCAATATGATTTTTCTTTCCTCGTCAAGTTCTGGAAATATAGTTTGAATTGGGATCTTGTCACCTATAACCTTCTTTAAGCATGAAACATGGAAAACTGGGTGTACTCATGAAGATGCAGGCAACTCTAATTTGAATGCCATAGTACCAATCTTTTGAAACACCTTATAAGGTCCATAGTACTTTGGTGATAATTTATTATCCTTCTTGTCTTGCTTGAGGGACATCTGTTTGTATGGTTGTAGTCTTAAAAGAACCCAATCCCCTACTTCAAAACTTCTTTCACTGTGATGTTGATCTACTTGTTGTTTCATACGATTCTATGTCATGGTCAAGTTGTCCTTTAATATTTGGAGAACTCGTTGTTGATGCTCGATGTGATCTTCCACTTCTTGAACCTTAGATTTTTCTTTTAGAGAAGAAGTGGTGGAAGGAGGGTGGTATCCATAGAGTGCCATAAA
>JZKD02S1717566.1:1436821-1453620 GCA_000966675.3 Picea glauca
ACATTAAAAGGTGCCAAAATTGATGGGATTTGGGTGGGCACGTGGCCTATGGCCCACACCCCTTTTTTGTTTTCTTTTCATTATTTAAATGAAGCATGGGCACGGATCTCGAGGTGGGAATTTTGATGTAGGTAGAGACTGACACGCAGCCCGAGGTGGTTTTGCATAGTGACCGAGGTGAATTTGCATGTATATCGAGGTGGTTTTTCACGCATATCAAGGTGATTCTGGATTTACACACATCCCAAGGCCTTACAAACTATACAAATCAGAGGCAGATTTTGGGAATTGTGCCAAAAAGGGAATTCTGAGTCCAGTTCTAAAATATATCGAGTTTATACTCAAAAGTCTCGATTTTTCGCAAGGATTCCAGATCCAGCTTCAGTTTTTGCATTCAGGCATCTAGATAGAAAATTTCCCACAGAAGCTTTCAGTTACACAGAAAGGTATCCATGTTCATACTTAAAAGTCTCAGAATTTCATATTGCAGTTGTTGTTGAAGTCTATTACTGTATGTGACAGACAGAATTCAGAAGTCACTTTGTAAGCATTTGAATACTTAATCTATCAGCCTTCCCATTTGGAAAGTGGCTCGGAGACGTAGCCAAGGGGTCTGGTGAACTCCATTACCAATTCTTGTTCATAGATGGTTTGCTTACATATTTATGTGCTTATGTGCTTGATGGATGTTCTTTAAATTTTTGCATTACAAAGGTGGTTCACAATTAAAAATTCACATGCAAATAATGGTTAAAGATCTTGAATTTTAGATCAAATTAAATTTCAGATCACCATTAGAACATACCAAAATGATATAAAGGGTAGAATTTTGGAAGCTGCAAATGCAGATTTGCAGTACATGGAGCTGGTAGCAAAGCTATAGCAAGGTGAGATGCCACAGAAAGTGGAAAATTATAAATTGGAAACTGAAGGAACACTTATGTACAAAAAAGAAATTTATGTACCTAATGTCCAGGACTTGAAACATATGATTTTGCATGAAATGCATAATGTGCCTTATGCAGGGCACCTTGGATATCAGAAAAATGTGGGAGCAGTCAAGAGCCATTAATTTTGTCCAGGTATGAATAAAGATATTGTTGAATACATCTCTAGATGTATGGAGTGCGAGAATGTTAAAGATGAGCATAGGCACCCGACAGGGTTGTTTCAACCCTTACCCATTCCTGAGTGGAAGTGGGAAGTAGTGGAAATGGATTTCATCACAGGATTTCCCAGAACAGGCAAGCAACATGATTCAATTATGGTGGTGGTGGACAAGATTACGAAAGCTACCCATTTCATTCCATTAAAGACTACTCACAAGGCAATGGATGTTTCCGACATATTTGTGAAGGAAATAGCATGATTGCACGAAATCCCTAAGACAATTGTGTCTGACAGAGACCCGAAATTTACCTCAAATTTATGGAAGGGGTTGTTCAAAGGATTCAGAATGAATATGAACTTTAGCCCAACTTATCAACTTGAGTCTGATGGGTAGACAGAGAGGGTGAACAATGTAATAGAAGACATGCTAAGGATGTATGTGATGGACAAACCATCGAAATGGGAAGACTACCTACAGTTGGTAGAATTCTCCTACAATAATGGGTATCAAGAATCATTGAAGATGATCCCATTTGAAGCACTTTATGGACGAAAGTACGATATTCTAGTAAGCTGGGATAATCCAGCTGACAGGGTTGTATTTGGGCCAAAGTTGCTCAAGGAAATGGAAGAACAAATGCTAAAAATTAAGCAGAATTTAAAGGTTGCCCAAGATAGGCAGAAAATTTATGTTGATAAGAACAAAATCCACAGAGAGTTTAAAGTGGGTGATCATGTTTTCCTGAAATTAAAATTCAATAGAAGTTCCCTGAAGCTGGGAAACTTCACCAAGTTGGCAGGAAGATTGTGTGGGCCATTTGAAATCCTATAAAGGATTGGGACATTTGCATATATGCTTGCATTACCTGCATTCATGAATGTACATAATGTGTTTCATGTTTCATTTCTTAAGAAATATATACCTAATGTTAATCATGTAATTGATTGGAATGTGATTCAGGTGGAACAAGAAGGTGCATGCAAATGCATCCTGTGTGCATATTGGACTGGAAAAACAAACATCTCCCGAATTGAGCCATAGGGCTTGTAAAGGTCCAATGGACATGGTACGGTCATAAGGATGTGACTTGGGAACATGAAGATGTTATGCGGGCAGAATATCCGCATTGTTTTGAATATTTTGGAATTATTGTTGATGTTGTGTAAACTTTTCACTGAGGACAGTGCAAAATAAGGGGAGGGGATTGTAATATCCCCAAGGATGAGCCTTGTTGTATTCATGTTTATGAATTGTAAATCATGTTTTGTAGGCTAGTGAGCCAAGTATTGATAAGTTGGTAGGATTATGTGTTTATTAGGTTGGAGAGCCTATGTGTTAAGTCCAAGAGCCTGTTTTTGTATATGTAATATGAAGAACATTAATTAAAATATAAACATCGCTCAGTGCTAACTGACCACGAAGAAAGAGTGATGGGGGACTAAGCTTCCACAAAGAGGGTAAAGTAAAAAGGGGTTGGAAGGTTGGAAGAGGGGCTAAGCTTAGGGGCTTGAGTCCTTAGGAATAATAATTTATTATTATTCTAAAAGTTATGTGAAATGTATGTTTTTATCCTAAGTTCCTGGAAGGGGGAACATGTGAAAAAGGGAACACATGTTGATGGAGCTCATGTAGCCTCATGGGAGACATGTTTCATCCCAAGCACATGTAATTTAACCCAAGAATTGAGCCATGATGGGGGTTCTTCCTCCATTCTGCAATCTGCTATCTGAACCAAGGGATCTCTGTGTCTGAGTTTTGTAAGCCTCACACAACTCTGAAACCCAAATCCTATGATTTTTTCTTGAGAAGTCGATACACCCTCTGCCCGAACTGTTGATTCTTTGTTTAACCTCTGTGTGAATTGCTTGTCATGCATCTTGCAAATGAGTGTTACCTAAACTGTGTTGTGTCTTAGTGGCATGTTGTCGTTTCCTTGTTCCACACAAAATTTTCCTATTGCTTTTGTCACCCGTGAGTTAGCCGAAAGTTGTTGTTGTTGTTTTTGTTATATTGAAATTTTGGTAATTGAGTTTCAAACGGATTGAAGAACCGGGTTGTCAGGCCTGTGGTATAATAGGCAGGTTGTCAGGCCTATGAGAAGCTCTCTCCAGGTGAGGGAGTCTGCTGGGAAGTGGTTGTCTCCCAAGCAGATTACAACACTAGCTACAGAGCTCTGGGAATTCCTGATCCATCATGTTTCTAGGGCCGAGAGGGGAGGTGAAGCACCAATGGACTATGCTTGTGAAGGTGTATACTCCTGGGTGGAACAGGCATGTGGGGAATGAGATTTCATGAGTAATGGGCATAAGAACGCTTCTGGGGAGAATCCTTTTGATTGCTCTATGTAGTTTTCCTGTAACCTCAACCTAGTATAGAATTCTCTTACCTTGGGTGGAGCTTAGTCCCATCTCAGGGGTGACCCACTATTGAGTGTGAAGAGAAGTGAGGTATAAGGCTGGGAGGTTCATGGAAATTCTGCATGTGGTTGGTGGAGTTACTACAATTTCAAAGATAAGTATATGCATGTGTTTAATTTCAATTAAATGCATGTTTATGATGCTTGCAATATTATCATGCATTCCATTGCGATGATATTTACTGTTGATTCCATCAATTTTTTATGTTAGCAGTAATTATATGTTTACTCTGTTGATCCATTTAACTTCATTTAAATGCATACTATATAAGTATGAGATTGTTTCCACATAGTAGCATTGCTCGACAAAGTGGGTTGATCATCAGGGACGTTACAATGTTGGTTCAGGTTATTGGTACAGGTTGGTTGGTGCAGGTTGATTTGTACATGTTGTTACAGGTTATTGGTACAGGTTGACAGTGACAGGTTGATAGTGGCAATGGTTGATTCAGTGACAGTGACAGGTTGTCTACATTTGACCTTTATATTTCAGGGCGATTGGACAGGGAAAGGACATGTGGTTTTAGCCACCTTCCAGTTGTAGCTAGAGAACATAGGGGGTTGTAGCCTCCCTCTGGCTATAGCCAGAGAATTGGGGAGTTGGAGATTCCCTTAAGCTGTAGCCTAAGAAACTAGGGGGTTGGAGCCTCCTTCCAGTTGTAGATCGAAAACAAAGGAAATTGGTGCTTCCAATGAATGTAACTCTTAAAGACATATAAGAAAATTCATTATGTGGTTTTCTTCTTCTTTGGGTTTCCATGTAAAACACTGGTGTACTGTGCATGTGTATTTCTTATTTACTCTATAACTATTGTATGATAATGATACATTGATATAACACTTTCATTTTGTGGTTTAAAAAGGATTGTATTTCTCTGTTACTGATTCACACATCCCCCCCCCCCGCTCAGTAATCCAATAGTAACAACAACCTAAAATCAAGCACTAATTAAAATTTATCTAGTAACTTTTCTAGGGAACTTCAAACCCATTGTAGCTTAGGTGTAGATATTTGTAATAAGATTGTGAGAATAACTTTCAAAATATGCTAAACAAACATAAAGCTTTGAGTTAGGGATTGAAATTCAGTTGATATATCACTGAACTTGGGAATCCCTTCTAACACAAGGGTCAAGCACGAGGTCGCATTAGGGCCAACGGAGTAATCAAACCTGCTTTATTGGTCTTGGTGTCGACTGTCGAATGTCCCCTCTCTGTTTTGGTATAGTAGGTGGTACCATAGAGGCCATAATATTTTAGAGTTCCTACCCAAGGTGACAGCACAAGAAAGGTGGTTTTGTACCTTGGATCGACGTTGTCTAGACTCACTCAGACTTCTTGGAGGGTTTCCCACTACTTGGTGAGGTAACTTGCACTAGGGTGTTATTTCGTTAAGAAGGTTATCAACGTAAAATTCCCACCTGTCGAAACTCATCCCCTTCGAGCAATGATCATGTGATGTTGGATTCCATCACCAACTAGTGCTTATTTGTGAGAAGGTTTGTTTGCATGCTTGACTACTAGATTAATTAGCATGTGCTAGATAATACAAGTGTGAAAGAGTAACACTATGGTAATCATTATGAGCTTACTGTGATACCAACAAGATACTAGTAATGAAGTAGAAACATTGTACTAATTAGTATTACATCTAGTTGATAGAACAATGCTTATGCATATCCAATTTCATAGAGTATTCAAAAATATTGATTAAAGAATAGACCATTTTAACTGTAATTTTTGAGTAATTCAGCCTTTTAATTTATCTTTTCTTTCAAAGAGTTCTAGTATTAATGAAAAAACATTTGTGTGTTCTTAATGACTAACATTTTTTCTAACCTTCTATAAATTACATAGAGCATTATTGTTTCATTGTTTTCTACTAGCTTCCATTAATATTTACATGTAAAGAGTTCAACATGTCTATTGTGATTGAACCTCTTTTAGTTGGACTTCATCTCTCTTTGCTATTATGATTGACAATATATAAGGCTTAATAAGGTGTTTCATACATAACATGGTGCTTTGTATGGGGATTTATCTAGGGATTAACACTCTTAACACAAGATAACATACACTTTACCCTTCATGACTATCAAAACACCAACATACTAAGTCAAACGGTAGAATAATGATTTCTACGAACCCCAATGGTTTTGCAACTTATATGATTACAATGACACTATGATTTCAATCAAGTCTCAACCTTCAACATGACTTAACATAGATAACTTGACTTGACTAAATAAACAAAATTCTTGGGCCTCTTGACCATAAGGAATTACTAGTACTAAATAAAATAAAAAAACACTCAAGGACCCAAATACTTACTAGCAACAAACACACTGAATTGAATCAAACTTGCAAAGCAAAGAGAAAATAAAAACAAAAATTGTCCTAACCCATACAAATCCATATTATAAGATCTAAATCAAACTTCATCATGAAGTAGAAAGATAAGGCTTCAAGTGAATTTCATTCACCCATCTAGGTTTAAGAACACCATTTAGATGGGACTAGTGGACTACACCTACATATCCAATTTATGCAACTATAAATGGTCCCAAGTAGTGCATTTGTAGCTTTCCAAGATTCTTTGAGTAGTTGTTGTCATATAAGAGGACTAAATCTCCTTTGGAAAATGAATTGGTCTTGATATAGTGATCATGATATGATTTATACCTTTCCTTCTCTGCATATGGATGAAAATCAACCATAAACTAATATTATTCTAATTACATTAACTCATCTAGTTGTTTTGCAACTAGATCTTTATATATCATATGGGTAGCATGGGAAATATAGATATAGGAACCACACATTCTATAGGAACATTAGCCTCATGAAAATAAACCAACTAAAAAGGTGGTTTCTTATATAATTTCTTGGCAGTGGTCCTATATTCCCATAATACTATAGGAATTATCTCATCCCAGCCATCTATATTACATAACAAACTTTAGTCAAAACCTTCCCTAAAACATTATTAAATTTTCTCTAGTCTCATTAGACTAAGGATGATAGGGGATACTTTTATGATGCTAGATAAGAAATACCCTACTCAAAGTAGCTATAGTGGTGTCCAATAAGTTCCTACCTTGGTCACAAGTCAAATTCCTTTGGCAACCAAACCTTCTAATAAAATTCTCAAAAATACATTTGGCTACATTATCAATCATAAAATCCTATGGAGGTGCAACTTTTTCCCATTTAGTGAGATAATCAGTTGTAGTAATGATATATCAAGCTTTAGAATTGGAGAGTAGAAGGTTCAATATATACCACAAAGTCAATATCTCATTTCTCAAAAGGTTGTAGATCCCTTACTGGATTCAAGGATAGTTCATCTCTCCTATAAGGTTTACCTACTTTTTGATAGACATCATAAGTTCTAGCATACTCCTTAGAGCCCTTAAATATGGTTGGCCACCTAAGACTAGCTTGGACAATCTTGTGATCTATTACTTTTCCTCCAACATTATCTCTTGCAACTCCTTCATGACATTCCCATAGAATATCATTCCTTTAATGATCCATCACACATAGCTAAAGAATACCATCAATCCGCAATTTTTATAATTGTTATGCGATTAATTGATAATTTGTAGATCTAACCACTAATTGATGCTTCTGAGTTGTGGAATAATCTTCAGGAGAAACACTAGTATTTAGAAACAAATAGTCTCTTGTATATAGTTCAAGATAACCACTACTTTTAATGGTTTGTATCTGGAACATTATCATCCAATGCACCACCTGGTTCTCTTGACTCAAGCCTAAAGAGGTGATCAATCCTTGCAATATGTTTACTAGGTTTAACCACAAATTCAAAGGAGAATTATTGAAAGAAGAGAAACCACCTACAAATATGACCCTATAGAACAATATTATTTACCAAATGTTTCAATGCAAATTGATTTGTATAAATGTTAAAGCATCCTCCTAGAAGGTAGTGTCTTAACTTCTATAGAGAATAAACCATGGAAATTCCTTCACGCTATATGGTGATGTAGTTGTGCTCAACTTGTGAAATATTCTTAGTCTCAACCTTCAACATGAATTGACATAGATAACTTGACATTACTAAATAAACAAAAGTCTTGGGCCTCTTGAACATAAGGAATTACTAGTACTAAAAAAAAATAAACAAACACTCAAGGACCCAAAGACTTACTAGCAACAAACACACTAACATGAATCAAACTTGCAAAGCAAAGAGAGGCTAAAAACAAAAATTGTCTTAACCCATACAAATTCCTATTATAGGATCTAAATCAAACTTCATCATGAAGTAGAAAGATAATTCTTCAAGTGAATTTCATTCACCCATCTAGGTTTAAGAACACCATCTAGCTAGGACCAGTGGACTACACCTAAGTCTCTAATTTATGCAACTATAAATGGTCCCAAGTAGTGCATTTGTAGCTTTCCAAGATTATTTAAATATTTTTTTTCATATAAGAGGACTAAATCTCATTTGGAAAATGACTTGGTCTTGATATAGTGATCATTTTATGTTTTATACATTTCCTTCTCTACATATTGATGAAAATCAACCATAAACTAATATTATTCTAATTGCATTAACTCAACTAGTTGTTTTGCAACTAGCTCTTCATATATCATATGGGTAGCATGGGAAATATAGAGATAGGAACCAAAAATTCTGTAGTAACAATATCCTCATGAAAATAGACCAACTAAAAAGGTGGTTTCTTATGTAATTTTTTGGTAGTGGTCCTATATTCCAATAATGCTATAGGAATTCGCATAGATGTAGATGAACCTTTTGTAGTAGCTATTATGTACCAAAGTAGACTACATCTATTTAACATTAGTTAGTTTAAGTATATCCATAATGACAACAATCATGGAATGGTCCACCAATACTCCCTCCTTGCAGACAATGTGTCCCAACAAAATGCCAAATGGTACATAGAATATGCACTTCTTCAAATTTAGGGAGATATAGAGTTGCCTCCATTTATCAAACATTAACTTCAACAACCCAATATGTTCCTTCAACAATTTACATACAATTCAATCATCCATATATACCTCCAAAAACTTCTGAATGAAAACTCTAAAGGTTGTAATCACAACTTGAGAAAAGATACCTGGTGCACTCTTGATCCCAAAAGGCATGAAATTATAAGCAAAGGATCCTTATTTTCTAGAAAAGGTGGTCTTATTATTGTCTTATTTTTCAATTCATACTTGATATATCTTGAAAAGAAATATATAAAGGAATAATCCTCTTTTCCTACAACTTGATCAATCACCTCATCACTAAAAGGAGTGGGAAAAGTATCATACACAAGTAGAGTTTAAGATTCTAAAGTCCACACAAACCTTAATGTCATGAAATTCCTTATTGCTATAAATAAAAATAGGAATGGTCTAATTGGATTCATCCACTGAGAATATTAATCGGATTTACAATATTATGTCAAATTCTTTCTCTACCTTCTCCTTAACCCTGGGATTAAGATGATAGGGTTAATGGTTAATAGGATTAGCACCTAACCAAAACTCTATCCTCATCTCCACAAAATCTTCTTGAATCCCTTTCATCTCAGTAAAAATCTACATAAACAATTTGTTGTATTCTTTCAATAGGGCCTAAATATTAGGCAGGGTCTTCTCATCCTTGTAATCTCCATAGAATCAATTTTACACCATCCTTCACTTCCAATATTGACTTTCTACAAATTCAAATTCTAGTGATATATCATAATATTGACAACATTATTATTCTCTTTAATCAATCAGAGCCTTTACATGGAGATGTCTTCATCCTTATTTTTGTGTAAAAAGTTCAATTAAAAATTCTACTGAAATTCTAAATTAGAAACCTAGTGTCTTGAACTTCAGAATTTGAGTACCAAGTACATGGATATGACTTCATCCGTATTTTAGGATTTATAGGTTCATTTTCAAATTTTGTTTCTTAATTTGAGTACCAAGTACACGGTGTCACTAGCTAGCTACACTAGAAAGAAGCCACAAAGATCAATATGGTGATAATGGCATTCATAAGTCCCAACATTTCATTGGGAAGTGACCAATTATCTCTAGCTTTGAGATCAAAGGCCCTAATAAGGGAGTAATTTGAGTGGTACCAAGTCAGTGGTGTGTAGTATATTATTTTATCCCATTGTAAAAACACTTCATGTTCTTAGTAGATTTTCTTGAACCTTTAGGTTTGCCAACGAAAATTTTGTTTCCCTTTAGTTTTTTCTTTCCTTTATCCTTACTCTTTACTGTAAAGGAACTTTTGGATGCTTTGATATTGATTATAAACTATTTATTGAATCTTTCCTTTTTTAATAATTTCCTACACAACTTAAATGTAATGTTAGTAATCTCCTTGGTGACATTTAAAATTTCAACAAAATTTTCAAAAGGAGATAAACTCTTCAAGGTAATCACTATCGAATCTTGGACTTGTAGAAAATTATCATTTTTTATGGAAAACTTTATTAACATTATAACCTCTTTATTCTTCGAGTGAAATACTTATTTCCCATTCTCATCATTAGCATTTCTCTTACCCTTTCATGTGACCAATCCTAACAATCCATTGCATTGGAATATGGTAATCATACGTTGCTTCTAGACATTGAAATTCCGACCATTGGAATTATTACTAGGGTTCAACAATATATACAAGAAATGCACTATTTTTTCTCAACAAATAAATGCCAAGCACCAATGGAATAATTTAACTAATCCCAAGAAATCAAAATTCACCTCCAAAACTTAGTTGTGTAGACACATTGCTATACCACCTGAAACTATACTTGATGATGCCACATTGGCATCAATCCAACACCACCATTATCTTGTTGGGTTCTAGTAGAAATTTTTTGTTGTTTAATTGACTCTAGAAAACAATTTTTTGTGTAAAAAGTTCAATTAAAAATTCTATTGAAATTCTAAATTAGAAACTTAGTGTCTTGAACTTCAAAAATTTCACCTCTTTCCTAGAATTTCCTAGATATAGTCCTTGAGAATTTACATCCTTAGGGATGATATGAAATATAATAAAACAATAGAAACAATATTGAAATGGGTACTCGACACTGAGAGGTAGGGGGGTGAATCAGTGTCACTAAACATTGGACAATTTTCCGCTTTTCACAAATTAACTGAACAACAAATATTTATTTCATTTTCTTCAATCAATATATAAAAGAATAAATATTTTTTTTATTTAAATAACTTGAATGAATACATAATATCAATCTTTGAAAATCATCTTCATACAATTATGAGAGACCCAACTCTTTGTTACAAGACCCATCTTTTAGTTCTCAGAACCAACTGAGAAATGAGAGATCTAACCCTCATAACAAGTCCCAGCTTGTTGATCTCAGATCCAACTGAGATGTGAGGAATCCAATCCTCATACAAGACCTAGCTTGTGAACAGGCACCAACCTGATAGAATGAACCTTCATTCAATCTATTATATATAAATATATATACTTCAACAAATTCAACTACTTTCGTCTCATCATTCCTTTTTTCTTATATAGTCTTCCAACTGGTGTGAATTTGAATCATTGTGTCTTTTGATATTTGAATCATTGTACCTTTTCATTAAAATGATAATCTTAAACTTTAATTAATATCATTTTCCTTTTTACTCTTTATTCATTTTTTCATGATTTAACTCTCTTTTAATCATGATTGTGTATCGGTTTGTTTGTCCTCATGAGTTGATCACATTTATGGATCAACTTATTAGATCGTACTCATGCTTCTGCTACATTCTCATTTCACTTACAGATCATATTCAATCATTTATCGATTCTCTGTATTGTTCTGGTGTAACTCTTTGTCGAATGAAACCTATATGAGATGCTTCCTTCAAACCATGTTCATATGATCATAGGCGTAGAACCACAGGCTTATCAATTTAAGCAACGCATTCCATTCTGCATTTTGAATTTCTTTACCATATGACCAATGGCATTAATCAGACGTTAGGTGAGACGATCACTTGAGCGCTTATCAATTCAATGGTCACAATTCAATCTCCTGATGAGATGGACAACTGTCATAACTTCGGGACTTCGACCTTTAGGTATTTCAGACTTCCATCCTTTCAAATCTCTCGAATACGATTTCGCTGAACATATTAGATGTTTCTCACTTATATCATGGGACTGGATCAATGGTCATATTTGATCCTTACATTTATCGTTTCTTGATTAATTTGACAGCCAGGACATAATCAAACATTGATATGAATGGCCACCAATTACTTTGGGACTTTAGCTATTATGCTTACGCTATCCTTCCACTATATGTTGATCAATAGTCAAGAATGCTCCTAAAGTGATATTTCAGATCAGATGTCTCATGTCCACTTCGGGCCTTAGGGAAAGTGCTAGTGGTAAAAATCCCGAAGAAAAACTTATGAAGTGACATAAATTTCTTACATCATTTGTTGATGTGTCACGAGTCAAGTAGCTACCACATGTCACTCTCATTTGTAATTTTCACGTACCTGAAATGTCGATTCAGCTTGACACTTGTCATTCTCTGACTGCACCATGTGTATTTGCTAACATGATCTGCCACATGTCTGTTGTTGTCGTGGTCTGCTAATGTGGTCCGCCACATGTCCTTGTAGACATGGTATGATGACCAACAACCCTAATCCATCGGTCATCATATGTCTTCCAAATCCGATGGTCCTTATTCATTTTGGATTTTGGGGCTTTAGGTTTTTCAAATATCAAAATTTATAGTGTAACCTCCTCGCATATGTATATCCGAAGTGAATCATGTTCGTCGATCATGTTCTTAGATCGATGGCTCGATCCATCTACGGTGTAAATTTTCTATCTTATCATGTCCTTCCACTTAGGATGATCCAACGACTGGTGAAAATTGACATAAATGAGATCTCGGATCTTACCTCACTTATCCTATCCTTCCACTCTAAAATGATCTGACGACTGACGGGAATTCAGGTTTGATCCAACGACTGGCGGGTATTCGGATAGTCGAACTCTCAACCCTTTTACCTCATTTATCCTATCCTTCCACTCAAAATTGATCCAACGATTGTGAATATTCTCGAAGCATATCTACAATCAAGGATGATTGTGGAACCACAACTTGCGAGTGATTTAAATCATCACCCAAACTTCGCAATTGGAAGTTTTGTGTTGTTGGTGAGTCAACCACAATCGTTGATATTCAAAGCTATAATACTGGACGGTCTTGAATAATTACGGGATTGGAACTAGCACAATATTTAATTCTCCTTTCGATCTCCGCAATTCATCCCTGTCATTGATCTAGTTATTTCACATCCGACGATCATGACTTAATCTAACTTAAACTGATCGCTTGTTGGATCAACCATAGTTGTCGATATCAGAGTCTATGAGATATGACGATCTAGACCAATTGTAGGGTTAGAACTAGCGAGTTTCTTAATTCTTCTTTCGCTCTCCGTAATTATCCCTGTCGTTGACCTGGCTTGCAAATATGACGGTCATGATCCTCCAACGGTCCTCAAGCCCATGGTCACGATCCTCCAACAGCCCTTAAGCCCATGGTCACTCATATGACCAATGTCCATTATATGAGACAATCAACACCATCAACTTGATCGGATGACTACTGAGGCTTCTCACCGTTTCCTATGCATTGGTTGACTTCTCACTCTTTCAATCGATCGGATGACATTTCTATAATGTGCTCTTCATTCGCTAACTCTCTTGAGATTTAATAAATGTTTGTGCATTCTTTTATGCACTGATAGTCAGCTACTAATTCTCTTGATCTTTGATCATAGGAACATTGTTGATTATATCATGATCAACAATAATCATGAATTGCTTTCATCCTTAAGGTGATGTTCTTCTGTCGATCTTTAGTATACCGTTTGACATCTTCTGCTAGAATGTGCTCTTCATTCACTAACTCTCCTGAGATTTAATAACTATTTGTGCATTATTTTATGCATTGATATTTAGTTGCTAATTCTCCTGATCTTTGATCATATGAACATTGTTGATCCTATCATGATCAACAATAATCATGAATTGCTTTCAGCCTTAAGGTGGTGTTCTTCTATTCATCTTTAATATATTGTTTGACATATTCTGCTAACTGATATACTCTTGACATAAATGAAAATCGCATCTGTGGCAATTCATCATTAACAACAAATCATCACATTGACTATTGACATCAATGACAATATGTCCAACAATATCCCCCTTTTTCATTGAGGGAAACACACTAAATTCATATACAAAACTCCCCCTATGATGATGCTTTCCTCTTATGAAGTTTTCTCTCCCCCTTTGAAATCAATGGAAAAGGGTTATTCTCCTTATAATCAACATCTGTTTGTTTGCATGTTGTTGACCAGAATATGAACTTGGGTAAATCCCCCTGGAATCATGTTTTGCCTTCCATAACTGAATGACTCCCCCTGTCAATATGATCTCTCTCTGCTTCTGACTATTCTCCCCCTTTGTTTTTGAAAGGGTATATCTTCCTGAGAAGGTCTCTTCCCCTATTAATTTACTAACTTCTTATCTCAATTTATTTGGATTTCTGTGTTCAAATTAGTAGTCTTCTTGATATCAAATTTCGTAGTGATCGAGTCTTTTTCAAAACTTAATCTAATTACTTTCTTATTTAATAACCATAATACTCCTCATAAGTTTCTACTGACTTTCCTTTTTCAAATAAAACAAGAGTATGATTCTTTACTGATATTTTTTATCTTCTTTCTTATTCGTCTTTGGTATTTCACGGGAATATCAATTGAGGAATTATTCCAATTGTTTTAAATACCAATTTTGTTATCAATTGATCTTTGTTGAATGATAATCCTCGAACTTCTCTGCTACCTTTATTTTATTTTTTTTGTATTCAACAACTTATGACATCATCAAAATTTGATATTGTCCCATATTCTTCTATAGGTACTTCATTTTTTTGCTCTTGATTTATTTCATATTGAATTTCACATTCTTTATTAGGATCTTCACCCATCATTTTATTATTATTGATTTCTTCATTTTCAGGTGTAATAACATCTTTCTTTCTTTCTCCTTTAGATTTTCTTCTCCATGTCTTTATATGAGATATTCTGTCTTTTGGATCTTCTATTTTTAACTGTGTTTTTGGAGTTTTGTCATCTCCTTTCTTCTTCCAACTTTTATTAGGTTTTGTTACTGACTTGAATGACTTATTCAAATATTGACTCTTTGTATTCTTGCAGTTTTGGGATTTGTGCCCAAACCTATCACAGTTGTAACATCTCATTGTATGACAAAATTTTGTTGTGTGCCCAACAAAATTACATCTCCAACATCTAATTGATTTATTGGATTTCTTTGTATATCCTTATTCTAGTTTCTTGAATTCCATTGCTTTATGGCCAAATCTATGACAAGAAAAGCAATAACCATTGAAGGTGTTTTCATTCTTGATTTTATTTTGTCTTGAAGGATTTGTCATTTGATTTTCTTCTTCCTTTTTACTTTTATAGTTGTCTTCCTTAACAAAGTTCATGACTTGTAATTGCTTTGTACTTGCACTTTTTCCTTTTAAGAAGGATGATCCTTTCTCATGTTTGTAAATGGTGCTCCATTTTTTATTGTCTTCTTTCTTATTGTATCGAAGACCAATTTTTTCATCAGTTGATCTTTGGCTCTTCCAAATCTTATCTAGGATAACTGAGCTATTATGGAAATTGACAATCTTATTTGTCTTTTCATTCATCTATTTGAGATTGACTATTTCTAAGTTTAATATTTGACATAATTCTTCCTTTTTAGTCAGTTGAATCTTTAGGGATTATTCCACCTTTTTAGCATGTTGAAGATGAGTCTTTAGATTGATAACTATTTATTTTGTCTCATCCAAGACTTGTTTGCATTTAATAGTTTTCTCATATGTCTTCAATTCTTCCAAATCTCTTGTTACATAAAAAACTTTTGTTTTTAATACTTTGATTTCTTCCTCGTATTATAGATGAATATTTTTGAGGTTGATGTTTTCTAATTCAACCATATGGCATGATTCTTCCTTTTTAGTTATTTGAATCTTCTGGACTTCTTCCCTTTTCTTAGCTTCTTCAATTTGAGTCATTAGATCTACATTAGTACTTTCATTTATCTTTCTGAATTTGATGATTTCCAATTCTAACATGTGGTAAGAACTTTCTTTCATTGTCAACTGGATCTTTAGGTCTTCTTCACTTTTTTTAATTTCCTCAAGTTGAGTGTTTGATTTCTCAACCTTCATTCTAAGATTCACAACTTCTACTTCCAGCTTATGACATAGTTCTTCCCTTTTGTTCAACTGGTTCCTTACTACCTCCTCTTTTCTTTTGGCTTCTTCAAGTTGGTTTATTAGATTGACATTTATTTCTCTTAGTTATTTTAGATCTGCAAGGTTTCTTCTAAGTTTATCATCTTCCTTCTTTTCTTCTTTTTCTTGGTTGATTTCATTATTTAATTTCTCTATCTCCTCTTCTTTTTCTTCTAAATGAACCTTTTTTTCACGATCTTCATGGTTAAATTGATCTAGACGTTGTAGTAGCATCATATATTTCTTTTGGAGTTTCTCCAACTCTTCTAGAGTGCACAGAGTTGTGTGCTCAATACTGTCAAGAGCCTCCACAGGAACTTTACTATGAATAGAATTTCATGGTTCCAACCGAATCTCTCCTATAGCAGCTGCAACATCAGTTTTAAGATTATGTAATCGTTCTTTAGTGATTACTGAGGTATTGCTCAATTCCTTGATGAGGTTGTCTTCCTCACTGTTGACTAAGATTTGCATCAAATCCTATATTTCATTCTAATTAGAAATCTCTTTCTCTACATTATGTTCTTCAATCTGATTGCAGTTTTCCTTTTCTTTATCTTCTTCATTATCTTGATAATAACTCTCTTATTCTGTGTTTTGATCTTTATTCTTATAGGAATCCTTTGCATCTGAGTCTAGTTGCCCACTTTGATAGGATTTCTCTCCTTCTTGGGTTTCATTCTGATAACAATTTTCTAGTTGGAGCCATAATTCTTTAGCAAATTTGTAGTGCTTCATCTTTTCTTTGACTTGGTCTGATAATCCATCAGGAATTGATTTTAAGGCTACTGAATTAGCTCTGTGCTTCCTTTGCAGTTTTGGATTTTCTTTTTGAATTAATTAAGTGTCAGGGCTTACTTACTACTGAGTCCCAAACTCCATATCCTCTTGACTTCAGATATCTTTTAATATTTTC
>JZKD02S1717567.1:24985-38298 GCA_000966675.3 Picea glauca
TGTTATACATTTGCTTTCTATGCTGTGTATGAATGATTTCAGGATTATGTTTGAAGTCTGAGAGAGAAAGAGTTAGGAAATGAGTTTCAATTGTTTCTCTGTCTGAGCGAGAGTTTCTGCAAGGAGTGCAGTTGAATTGTCCACAAGGAGTGCATTGACAAAGGGTTTAGGGGTTTGTCTCTGAAAGCTCAGATAGGATAGCTTTTGTCCTCATTTCCTCAAAGGTGCAGTTAGGCACAAGAGTCGTGCAGAGTGTGCGCAAGCCGAGTGAAGCTTCAGGGGTTTGTAACCTGAATGAATTGTTGAGAGACTGCTACTGCAGGGAGTGTGCAGAGTCGAAAGGAGTTCAACACTTGAAAGTGTTTGAAGGTTTGCCACAAGGAGTGCCAGCAGGAGTTTTTCTGAAAGACTTGAAGTCAGGAAAATCCTCAGAAGGGTTCGAACCTGCGAAGTTGTCGAAGGGAAGAGACGAACGATTAAAATCATTCGTAGAGAATTTGCGAAATCCCGCCAGTCGTCCTATCTGATAGAGAAGCAAGGAGGTTATGACTGTTTCCAAGGTTCAAGCTTGGGATATCGTGAGTCATTGAATCCTCACTTAGATACCTGTCAGTCGTGGGATCTGACAGGAGTTGCACGAGTTTTAAACTCCCGCAAGCAGAGTGAAGGTCCCGAAAGACGTCGGGATATCGGGGTTTCTGAATTTAGGGTATCGGAAGTCTCGAGGACAGGAGATCGGGTCACTTCATAGTGAAAATCCTGATTTTGATCTAGACCATCCATCTGTTGAGACACGTGGCTGAGATCAAGAACCCGTCGGTATTTCGGCTACTGGGGTTTTGAGTTGACAGAGAAACTGCGACATCGGGGAATCACAAGTCGCAAAATCCCGAGACTGAATCAGGACCGTCCGTCAGTTGAGACATGTGGTGACGATCAAAAGCTCGTCGACATTTTGCATGTCAGGATTTCAGGGTTGAAGAGGATAGAAGGACATCGGCATTTTATTTCACGAAATCACGAAATGATCAAGGACCATCCATCATAGGAGGACGCATGGCGAAAATCCTTGAGTTCGGGGAAAATCCCGATAGAAAAGTCCACCCGCTTATCGAGGTTTGACGTTTCGTGAATCCTGAAGACAGGAAGCATGCACATTTCGGAACAGTGAAGTCTGAAACACCAATAGGGTGGAAATCTCCGTTGTGGGGCCAGCTGACGTCATTTCGTCATATCAGAGGATCGAAAATCGGAACTTCGAGAGTTCCAAGGGAAAGAACCCATAGGCATTTCGGTGTTTCAAAACCTGAAATCACGAAACAATGAGGACCGTCCATCTCAAGGGGATGTGTGGCAACAATCTAGGTTTTTGAAGAAAAATCCCGAAAGGGAAACCATTTCGGGAAATCGGGATTCAGAGGATTGAGAATCCTAAGGACAAAGGGTCCATGCGTTTCGGCATTTGAAAGCCTGAAATCGTGAAAGACATAGGACTGCGGTCATATGGAATAATGGTCACATGGACCAGAAGGTAGCCATGGGGACTAAACGTTGTTGAAGCCGTTTCGACATTTCGGGATATCGGATATTGGGGGATCGAGAAGACTGAGGTTCTCGACAACGGGAATCGCAAAACCCCAAAACCCGAAATTTCCATCGGGGAGAGATCAAGTATGCGCAGAAGTCGTGACAGGGGAAAAGGAAGGACCTGTGAATCGGGTTTTTAACAGAGATTCTAGTGAGGAATCAAAAGAAGCTCTTCAACTCAAAGGTGAAATTAGAACGATCCATTAAGATCGGGAGGTCAGCGCAGAGACTGTGGCCGAGGCAGAGAGGCACAGTTGGCGTCATATCCTAATCCAACAGTTGAAACATGATCCTCAAGCTTCTCCAGGGTACCCTTGGCACACTGAAGAGATTCACTATAAAGGTCACATGTATTTAAGCAAGCATTTGAACCTTAAAACCACTGTACTCCCTGAGCTTCACTCTTCTCCCACAACCGAGCATTCAAGTTTTACCAAAACCTATGAACGGGTCAAATGCTCTTTTTTTTTCTAGGAAGGTATTAAATAGGATATCATCACCTTTGTGGCTGAATGTGATACCTATCAAAGCAATAAGGGAGAAACCATCAAATCTCCATGCACACTCCAACCGCTCCCAATTCCACCTACTATTTGGATGGATATTTCTATGGACTTCATTGTGGGCCTACCTAAATCGGGCAATAAATTCATCATCATGGTTGTAGTAGATCGTCTTTCCAAGTATGCTCATTTTTGTTCTCTTCAACATCCATTCACAACATCCATAGTGGCTCAAATTCTTATGGATAATATCTTCAAACTCCATGGCTTGCCTCATTCTATTGTCTCTAATAGTGATCCAACTTTCAACAACAATTTTTAGAAAGGACTGTTCAGTCTCTATTGAACCCAATTGCGTATCAACATCGCCTATCATCCCCAGAATTATGGACAGACTGAAGCTGTCAACAAGTGTCTAGAAACATATTTGAGGTGTTTTGCGTCTGAATGAAAAAATCATTGGGATCAGTGGTTACCCCTTTTTGAATGGTGGTACAACACCTATTACCATACTGCCAATTGTATGACTCCCTTTGAAGCAGTCAATAGGAAAAATCCACCGTCATTTCTCTCATACATTCTAGGTATATCCAAGGTTCATGAGGTTTATAAAACTATTACAGTCTGCGTGACCATTCTCCGTACCATCCAAGAAAATTTGGTCATTACTTAGAATCACATGAAGCAACAAGTAGATTAGGGTCATTCAAAATGTCAATTTTCTAAAGGGGACTAGGTGTTTCTTCATCTACAACCTTATAAGAAAAATTCACTCAAAGCTAAACATTGTCAGAAACTCACCCCCAAGTTCTATGGTCCTTATTCAATTGTTAAGTGAGTAGGGGCCTGTGGCCTACCAGTTAGATCTTGCCAATCATTCTAAGCTCCATCCTATTTTCCATGTCTCATGCTTAAAGAAAGTGATTGGAACTAAGTTCTAGACTCAAACCAATCTCCCCGATTTGGATGAAGAAGGATCCATTTGGTTGCAACCATGAGTATTCTTGGACCAACGTGAGCATCGTCTTGTAGAAAACTTGAATTGAAGGATTTTGGAAAGGAAATAAAGGTGAGTTTGCAAAGTTTTCCAAGTTATTTAAGCGCATATATAAAACATACTACAAAAATTAGGTTGCAGGACTACTGAAAAGATTTTAAATATGTATTAGCAAAGACTACCAAGAGGAATTTTGGCAAATATTTGTAACTCAACTTTAGGTTGAGAGAAGATCTTAGCCTCCAAGTTGATTTTGGAGCTAGGCTCGATATTCATTCGACAAATAATTTGAACTCTTTTTAGATTGAGTTTAGAACTTGTCCTGAAAGTGTTTTGAAGCAATTTTAGAACCGAGTTTTGAAAATACACTGAAGTGATAAAATATTTCTTTTTCGAAGGAAAACTCAAAAATTTCAAAGTCTTTAGGAATCATGAATGTAGAGTAAAATTGCAAAATCACCATTTTCAATAAAAATACTCTAAGTGAAGTTATTTTAAGCATCGTAATACATTTCTGCAGTTGTGCTCAAGACTAAGAGTAATCCTAGGGTCAAGCCCAAAAATCAAATCATAACCTACATAATGAACCTAATCAAATACATAAGCAAGGTAGTCCATGAAAAATGAAAATCCAGAATTCAAAACCTCCCCACCAAGTTCTAAAGACTTGGGCTTGTTGAGACCTTAACATAATGATACATGGAGGGTTACTATGTTAGGTTTGATTCTTGGGGTTTGGAAATGAAATATTATAATGATTTATATATAGATTTAATGTCAGGGGTTTGAAGTTGGGTTAATGATAATCATTGATTTGAGCTATACAAGTCAAACATATCTATGTGTCTTATTTTTATTTGACAATAATTAACCACATATAAACAACACCTTGGTGAGATCTTCTTGAGTTAAGTGAAATGTCATTGGAATAATAAATATGGAGTATTTTATACTATCACTAGATATACTCACTAAAAAAGTCTATCTCAATTTTATTACGATCATAGTGGGGTTCAACTTAGAATACAATCACCTTGGAATATGATAAAAATTGTATTTTATCAATACATTTAAGGTAAAATATATTATTTTAAATGTTGATGAGTATTTTGGAGGGAAGAATATAAACATATTTTCATGTATTTTTAGTTTATCTCATTGTGGTTTCATTGAAACTATTGACCATGGATATTCATTGGATGTAGAATTAAATCTCTCATTCAACAAATACACACACTTGATATTTTTAATAAAATTATAGTCAAAAATACATGCACAAATGTATTCATATTTTTTATTCTTTAAATGTACTAATTCAAGTTTAGCTAATAAAATACATTTCTCTTAGGATGATTTCCCTCAAATTTACTCTCATGTATGTGTGTGTGAAATTAAACATTTTAATATAATGTAACTATAAAGGTTATTGTTTTAAGATTTCTGTGGTGAGTAATTTTAGAGAGATCTTCTGGATTGTTCACAATTAAAGCCATTGTAATCAACGTTTTGAATCCGGAACTAAATTCATCTTCATGACTTGATTGTCCGGGTTATGAGCTGCAAATCTTCCTAATAAATACATGATGCAATATATAATTTTGGGCTAAACTTGTTGACTGAGAAACCCTAAAGGAAGTCGTAGAACTAAAGTGAGATATAGTGACAATTAATAACTAAATTATAATCATAATATTTAAATTAATAAACCATAGAAAATTATAATTTAATTAGTTATGATAAAAAAATCAATAATAATTATATATAGATAATAATAATAAATGAGCTAAATTATGATAATTCCTAGAAGGTTGTTAATTTTGTTTATTAAATAATAAACCCTAAAGTAAACTAAGTATAATAACTAATAATATATGGTAAATTGCTATGATATGTGACCAAAGGTATTTAAAGTATTTTATTGTAGTCTTAATACTAAGTGTATTAATTTATTGAGTTTTAATATAGTAATTATAATATATAAAAAGTCATCTAAGGTATTATTAAAGTTCAGGATTAATCTATTTATAATGTTTAGTATCTTAGGAAACCTTTAAGGTTTGTGAATTATTAAGAAGGAAAGGAGAGCATCAAACCTGATAACCTAGGTTCATTATGTTGGTTGATCAAGGGAAGCCAAATGTTGCTCACCTCTAGACCTCCATTTCTATTCATATTGTTAGGATGCTTGATTATTTCGAGGGCCTCTTTGACTCTTCTTTTGTAGTAGTGGTCTTCTTTTTCAAGGATCTTGGTATCTTCTAGGCACACATGATGCTTGGTTTTTAAAGAGTGTTCTACTAAGGCAGAGGTGAGAATATGCTCATTTTTTATGTTTGCTTCATGTTCTTTGATCCTTATTTGAAACAATCATCCAGTTTCTCCATTGTAGCATTTACCACATGAACACGAGACCTTGTAGATGCCTTTTCCATGACAATGATTCATAGGGTCTTTTACTGATCTCGTTATTTGTCTAATAGTTATCAGGGGTTTCAAGGATGTTGTGATTTCCTTTCTTTTCAAAACTTTGGAAATCTTATCTGTGACCCCTTGGATGTATGGAAGGTATGCCTTCATGTTGGAGTTTTGATTGTCCCATGGTTGGGTCCTCCTTTCTTTCTTCTTCATAGCATTCATGATGTCATTTTCTTCATATCCTATGTTCTTGAAGACCCTATTTAGGAGGTCTATTTCTTGTTCAAGGTGATCTTTGTCATAGATTCTTGTTGCCCTTGTAGCTAGGGTGTTGAGGACCCCCGTCTTCTAAGATGGGTGGTGGTGGGATTTGGAATGAATGTATCTCTCTGTGTGAGTTTTCGTTTTGAAGACTTTGTGCCCAAGTGCACTGTCTTGCTTCTTGGTGAATAGTACGTCGAGGAAGGGTATGCTTTCATATTCTTCAAGTTCCATGGTAAATTTTATGTCTTCAGAAATTCCATTGAGGTGCTGGAAGAATTTGTTCAGTTCCTCCTCGCCATGAGGCCACTTGACTTATTTATTATACTTAGTTTACTTTAGGTTTTATTATTTAATAATTTTTTTTAACAACCTTCTAGGAATTATCATAATTTAGCTCCTTTATTATTATTGATTTTTTTATCATAACTAATTAAATTATAAATTTCTAGGGTTTATTAATTTAAATATTATGATTATAATTTAGTTATTAATTATCACTATATCTCACCTTAGTTCTAGGGTTTCCTTTAGGGTTTTTCAACCGACAAGTTTAGCCCAAAATTATATCTCGCATTATGTATTTATTAGGAATATTTGCAACTCATAACTTTGACGATCAAGTCATGAAGATGAATCCAGTTCCAGATTCAAAACGTCGATTAAAATGGCTCTAACTGTGGACAATCCAGAAGATCTCTCTGAAATATAAAGGTTATATAAATGAATAATGCCAAATATGTTTTTTAGCATTACTATATTTATTATATTTTTAATTTGTTCTGCAACTTATAAATTTAATATTAAATATACAAAATATTAGTTTTACTTGTAATAAATTATAATTTATATTAAATAAAATGTTATATAAATTAAAATGTTTTTTCACTATATCATCTATTGTGTGTGCACATGAATATAAATCTTTCATTATTATTTTTAACTCTCATCTTGTAACTGTATATCAACATTACATGGAAAGTATCATTAATGAGAAATTATAGATTTACCTTACCTAGATAATGCATGTAACGTTTTATGATGCAGGATATGATCTCACTAATCCTTGCATGTAGTAGGGACTATTGTTGGAATTATTTTCATTGATGTCAAAGGATTAATGGTGTCATTAATGTCATGTTACAACATTACAATACCCACAACATTTCCAAGATTGATTTATATACATAGGTTTACAAGTATATTAAAAAAGGGGTGCACGTGAAAAAATAAAATGTGAAATGAGGGTTCCAAACCCATGGGTTTGGGTATTTTCCCCATGGTATTTGGAAAAGTAAAATAAAAAAGAAGAATTAATTATTTAATTAATGGACACGTCCCTTCATGAAAAATCATGAAAAAGTATAAAAATAGATAGTATTGAGAAAAAGTGTGTGTGTAAGATGTAGTAACATTTGAAGAAGTGGATGAGCAAAGATTGAATATCATTCCAAAAGGGAAGAGTTGCAAAATCAGTTTCAGTTCATCTTGACATTTTCACAATAACTTTTTTCTAGGATGTTTAATACCTTGAAATTTCAAAGAAACAAAGGAGAGATCTTGGTGTACATGTGTTAAAAATTTTAGATGTTGGTTCTCTATACTTTCAGAGATATGCCCCATGGAAGTTAGGGTTCTTGAATGCTCCTGAAACCAATTTCAATTAGGCCAAATTGGCATTTTCACTATAACTTATTTTCTTGATTTTTTACAAAACAAAAGAGCCATGCAGAAGCACCTTAGGTAAAACATTCAAATGTTGGCGCATCATACTTTCTGAGATATGATATGTGGAAATTTAGGGTTCCCAAATGCTCTTGAAATCAGTTTCAAACATGTTAGTTTAGCATTTTCACTATAACCTCTTTTTCGTGACTCTTTAGACTATGAATTTTTTATAGAATAGAGGTGAAATACAAAAGTAGAAGAAGCAATGAGAAGAACTTGTAAAGGAAAAAGCAACGTGATGACCTTGTGAAGGAAGAAGTAGCAAGCGGACTCGGTGAAGGTTGGTGTATCTCACAAAGAGATTTATGTCTCTTGCTAAGTTGGTGCTTAGCAGTGGGGATTCATGTCTCTGGTAAATTGGTGTCTACGAAGATCTGTAAAACTAGTTTGGTGGCTACTAGGATTTGTACCAGTGGGGATTGGTGTCTCGAGTAGGTTGGTGCCTACAAATATTTTTAACAATAGGTTGGTGCCTACAAATAATTATAAGAGATGTTTTGAGGTTTTCTCTCGAAAGGGTTTCCACGTAAATCTTGTGTTCCATGTTCTGTAGTTAATAGATATCATATGCATTTGTTTTCTTATGGTTCATGAATGCTTGAAAAAGAAAAAAAATTGTGTTATACTGATTCACCCCCCCACTCAGTATAAGTGTGTGATCAATAATTGGTATCAGAGCGAGTTCCTTTGGAAACAGTCTAACCACTGGAAGGTAGAAATTGGGAGCACAAATGGAAATGGAAACTGATACTTTGTAAAATGATTACAAAGGGAAAGAAATGATGGATTCAAAAGAGGAACAAGATGTTGAAACAAATGTGGAAGTATGATCTAGATTATTTTTTGAATGAAATGAAAGCAAAAATATTACAATGAAATACTCATGAAAATTGCCAAAAACAGAGAAATACAACAATACTTGATTTCTATTATTGAAATAATTGTAAAGAGACTATAAAAATACAGAGTGCAAGACTCACTAGAATGGTGACAACTTTATCTCTGAGAAGAGATGTGACGACTACGCTCATTCGCAAGAAGATGATTACAATGAGGCTCTTAAAGACTTTTTATGATAAACATGAATTCCAAAACCATAGACATCCAAAAAACTAACCCTAGGAGATGAAACACTGTTTAGGGCCCCAAAATGGCCCTAGAAGTACAAAAAGATGTGCTGACATGGAAATTTCCAAAATAAGCCAGTTGGATTATGTGGGCGGCCACTAGTCTCCACCTGGAAGATGTGTAGGGATTCAGATAGCCCCAGAAGTGTAGAACCCACAATTACAAAGAAATACAAAAGAATGTGTTGAACTAAAAATTGACAAGAGGAGCCAGTTGGAATAGGTGGGTGGCCACCAATATCCACCTGGATCAGTCCTCCCCCCTTAGGAAGAAATGGTCTCCATTACATTGAGTTCCCATGGAAGAGGGGATAACATTTTCTGAATCTGAATCTTGGTGAGCTGCATGCCTTGTTGGAGAGGTCATGCTGCTTGGTTTGTCGAAGACTGTCACAAACTTGTTGCTGGCAAGTTGAATCTATTCCACCAACCTGTTGTCTCTGGATTTGACAGAGCATTGTGTAGGCACCATTTTAGGTGAAGAAACAATATCTTCTTTCTCTTTGACAATCTATTTTTGTTGGATAGAAGGTATTGAGGTTGTAGTGGTCTTCTGTGCATCCTTTGAACAGACTATGAAGAGGATAAAATTCACATTATGAGAGAATACCTTGCGGCACTGTTTTTGTGGAGCAGTATTCAAAACTACCTTTGGTATCCTATAGAGCTTACCACCCAGAGTAATAATGACACTACAAGGTCTAGCCTCATAGAAAACATGTTGTTTCCACTTATATGGTTGGCCCAAAACAACATCACAAACATCAATAGAGGAAACATCACACACTACCTCATCCTTGAAGGGATAGATACCATAGGATAGGAGACACTGCTGGATGACACAAAGATCTCATCCCTGGTGAAGCCACCCGATGTTGTATGGTTGTGGGTGTGGTGTTGTCGACAAGCCCAACTGTTTGATGACCTTAGCTAAGATGAGGTTTTTCTGGTTGATGTTATCAACAATGAAATGCAACGTCGTCCCCTTCACCCACACATGTGAATGGAAGAGGCGCTCCTCCTCTTCAGGATCTACTAGTTCTTCTGGTTGAATTTTTATGGTCATGACAGTAACAATGGGGTTTGCGTCAATGATCTATCTGGTTTCAATATTTTCTAGTTCAGATTCTGAATCAGGGTTCGGCTCCATGTCTTTGACCTCAACCACTAATGACTGTTTCGAACGACATTCATCAGTGTTGTGCCAGGGGATTTTGTGGAAGTCACACAACTTTCCAATGTCATTCTTCATCTTTCCTTTACCCTTCTTGTCTTATGTCTTGGACTGGTTGTCAAGAGGCTATTGGTTAGGGCCATATTTACCATGCTATGGTTGTTTCATATTTGTACACCCAAATTCCCATTTGTTCTGGTGCCTAAATTTCTGCTCAATTTTGAGAGCATATCGATAGGCAACTCTCAATGATGATATGTTTAGGAAATCCATTTTTTTTTTGATGTACCTATGCAGAGCCCCATGATATTTCATAACCAGATACTGCTCGGAGTCTTTGAGACCCAACTTGGTGCGTAAGGTATGGAAAGTATTTGTGAACTCTGGCACTGTTTGGCTCTTCTCTTGCCACAATGTGGTCCATCTCATGTACTGGTCTTCATAGTTATCAACACGATAGTACTGTTCCTTGACCACATCCACAAAAAAATCCCAAGTGGGCTTAACCCCATATATTCCAGATTCCTCGATGGAACTTTTCTCCCAGTAAATTTCCCAACAATGTTTGACATGGGGGAGTGCCTTCAGGAGTGCGAAGGTGATATTTTCCCTGTTAGAAAATTTTTGAACAGAGAAATAACCTTCTAATAGATTTAACCATTTTTCTAGGGCATCTGAATTTATCTGACCTTCAAATATGGCAATATAAAAATTAACTTGTACCTTGAAGGTAGAGGTTCCTCCAAAATGGTCGCTTGATGAAGATGCATCTGTTGCTATTGGCAGGTGTTGAAGGATGTGTGAAAAATTCTCCATCATTTTTTCCCTTTGTCGAGCGATACATTGCTCAAGCAACAAGTTAATAGAATCTTCTACTCCACCGTTTTTATTTTATGCCGCCATCAAGGGTTTCTTGGGCGTGCAAGAATGATTGTCCTCAAGAGAGAAAATCTCAAGACCCAACTGGCTATACTCGGACCTCACCGGGGACATGTGCCAATCCAAATTATTTTTAGAACAAGAAGAAAGTAGAGAAATTACAATGAAATACTCGTGAAAATTGCCAAAAACAAAGAAATACAACAATACTTGATTTCTATTAATGAAATAATTGTAAAGAGACTGTAAAAAAACATATTGCAAGACTCGCCAGAATGGTGGCAGCTTTATCTTTGAGAAGAGATGTGACGACTATGCTCATTCATAAGAATATGATTACAATGAGGCTATTAAAGCCTTTTTATGATAAACATGAATGCCAAAACCCTATACGTCCAAAAACCTAACCCTAGGAGATGAAACACCAAAAGTCATGTGGGCCTCGTTAGGGTAAGTTAGTACATTAACTTCTCGGGGTCGTAACTTTGCCATGCGATCTTCGTTTTAGGCCTGTGATAGTCTGTTGGAAAGGTCTTTTCAAGAACTACAAATTATACCATCAAGATTTGACTCTATCTATTGTTTTAATGTGGCACTCCAAAAAAACATTGATTAGAGCCCTAAAACAACCCTGGAAGTACAGAAAGATGTGATGACATGAAAACTTCCACAATAAGCTAGTTGGATTAGGTGGGCAGCCACCAGTCACCACCTAGAAGATGTGTAGGGCTTCATACAACCCCAGAAGTGTAGAACCCACAATTACAAAGAAGTACGTGCTAAACTAAAAACTGACAAGAGGAGCCAGTTGGAATAGGTGGGTGGCCACCAATATCCACCTGGATCAAAGTAGATCTTGAAGAAGAAATCATTTATGCCTTAAGAAAAATAAATAATCTTAAGAAAAAAAATTGAAACAAAAGGAGAAACCGTAGAAATACGAAGAGGAGGATCATGATGAAAAAGAAAAAAAGTCATAAAACCTCAAAGAAGACTATTATCGTCCTAAATATTCAACTAGAAGAGGCAAAAAGGATGAAGAAGTGGTGAGAATCCAGCTGAAGGAAAATGAATAAAATTGTGAGAAGCTGGAAGTTGAAATTGTTTCCTTAAGAAAGGACTTGGAGAAGTCAACTACTTAGTTGAATAGAAGCTTGAAGTTTGAAAAGAGCACCGAAATCTTAGAAGATATCATCAAATGCCAAATATCACCACACATTAAAACTGGTCTTGAATATGGTAAGAGTCATATGAACACCAAAGATGATTCAAAAGATACAGAGCCACTAAAGAAAGTAAATGAACGAAAATATAAAAGCTATGGTGATGTACTAAAAAGTGCCATCAGTAACGAAGACAACATGAAGAGAGAAAATGATGTTCCATAGAAAATTGACATTCCTCCCAAAGACAATAAGGGCATATTCATAAGATCTTTCCCAACAAGATGGCCTCACACAACGTGGTATCAAAACTCTTTCCTTGGTTATTGTTTTTGTTGCAATCAATTTGGTCATAAATCAATATATTGTAGAGGATATGCAAGAAACGATCATGTATTTAACAAAAACATAATTACTTATGGGTTCTCAAATATAAATTATAATTCATTTGCTCCATTATTTGATTACAATGTTGTATGTTATAAGTGCAACAACTATGGGCACATAACATGTTTTTGCAAAAGTGACCTAGTGGAAACTTCTAAACAAAACAAGGAAGAAGATACCCTTTCCAAACAAAAGAAAGAATCCACAAGAGTTTGGAAAAGGAAGTAGGAGCAAAAAAATTAGAAGAAGGAGGAATATATGCTTGTGCAAACTACCCTTAATTCTCAAAACAAAGGAAAAAAATGGTACATTGACAATGGATTCTCAAGCCACATGACAGGGGACAAGAACAAGTTTTTCACTTTGAAGGAAGTAAACGAAGGCAATGTGACAATTGGAGATAATTATACCACAAGTATAACTAAAAAAGGTACTCTTAGTCTTGATAATGGAAAGACTAAAAGAGAGAATGCATTGTATGTTGAAGGTTTTGAACGTAATCTTCTCACTGTTAGTAAAATGTGTGATCAAGGACACACTCCCACATTTGATTCTCAAGGTTGTGAGATAAGGAAGAAAGGATTGGGAAGATTAGTGGAAAATGCATAGAGAACCTCAAATAATGTATATATACTCAATGAGATCAAGGGAGAAAAATTATTTATGGGACAAATAGATGAGAGATGGTTATGGCATAGAAGAATGGACCATATAAACTTTGATAATATCGTAAAAATCAACACTAAAAAACAGTTAGAGATTTGCAAAAGATAGCTAAACCTTCAAACACTCTTTGCAAGCAATGCTAGCATGAGAAACAAACAAGAGAAATCTTCAAATCAAAGGAGTACTCAACAATGAAGCCATTGGAACTCGTTTATACATATCTTTGTGGGCCTACAAGAACACAAATTCTACAAGGTGAAAACTACTTCATGTTTTTCATTGATGATTACTCTAGAATGACATGGGTTACATTTCTAAAAGAAAAATCTGAAGTGTTTGAGAAGTTCAAAGCATTCAAAGCCTTGGTTGAAAATGAAACTAATTTGAAAATCAAGTGCTTGAGATCAGATAGAGGAGGTGAGTTTA
>JZKD02S1717567.1:38348-51198 GCA_000966675.3 Picea glauca
ACTTGGTGCGTAAGGTATGGAAAGTATTTGTGAACTCTGGCACTGTTTGGCTCTTCTCTTGCCACAATGTGGTCCATCTCATGTACTGGTCTTCATAGTTATCAACACGATAGTAGTGTTCCTTGACCACATTCACAAAAAAATCCCAAGTGGGCTCGACCCCATATATTCCATATTCCTCTATGGAACTTTTCTCCCAGTAAATTTCCCAACAATGTTTGACATGGGGGAGAGCCTTGGGGAGTGCGAAGGTGATCTTTTCCCTATTATAAAATTTTTGAACAGAGAAATAACCTTCTAATATATTTAACCATTTTTCTAGGGCATCTGCATTTATCTGACCTTCAAATATGGCAATATAAAAATTAACTTGTACCTTGAAGGGAGAGGTTCCTCCAAAATGGTCGCTTGATGAAGATGCATCTGTTGCTATTGGCAGGCGTTGAAGGATGTGTGAAATTTTTTCCATCATTTCGTCCCTCTGTTGAGCGAGATATTGCTCAAGCAAAAAGTTAATAGAATCTTCTACTCCACTATTTTTATTTTATGCCTCCATCGAGGGTTTCTTGGGTGTGCAAGAATGATTGTCCTCAAGAGAGAAAATCTCAAGACCCAACTGGCTATACTTAGACCTCATCGGGGACATGTGTTGATTCAAATTATTTTTAGAACGAAATGAAAGTAGAGAAATTACAATGAAATACTCGTGAAAATTTCCAGAAACAGAGAAATACAACAATACTTGATTTCTATTAATGAAATAATTGTAAAGAGACTGTAAATATACATAGTGGAAGACTTGCTAGAATGGTGGCAACTTTATCTTTGAGAAGAGATGTGATGACTACGCTCATTCACAAGAATATGATTACAATGAGGCTATTAAAGCCTTTTTATGATAAACATGAATGCTAAAACTCTAGACGTCCAAAAACCTAACCCTAGGAGATGAAACACCAAAAGTCACGTGGGCCCCGTTAGGGTAAGTTAGTACATTAACTTCCCGGGGTCGTAACTTTTGCATGTGATCTCCGTTTTAGGTGCGTGATAGCCCGTTGGAAAGTTATTTTCAAGAACTACAAATTATAGCATCAAAATCTGACTCTATCTACTGTTTGAATGTGGCACTCCAAAAAAACACTGATTAGGGCCCCAAAACAACCCTGGAAGTACAGAAAGATGTGCTGACATGAAAACTTCCAAAATAAGCTAGTTGGATTAGGTGGGCGGCCACCAGTCGCCACCTAGAATATGTGTAGGGATTCATACAACCCCATAAGTGTAGAACCCACAATTACAAAGAAGTACAAAAGAACGCGCTGAACTAAAAACTGACAAGAAGAGCCAATTGGAATAGGTGGGTGGCCACCAATATCCACTTGGATCAAAGTAGATATTGAAGAAGAAATCATTTGTGCCTTAAGAGAAATAAAGAATCTTAAGAAAAAAAATTTAAACAAAAGGAACAACTATAGAAATACGAAGAGGAGGATCATGATGCAAAAGAAAAAAAGTCACAAAACCTTGAAGAAACATAGAAGACTATTATTGTCCTAAATATTCAATTAGAAGAGGCAAAAAGGATGGAAGAAGTGGTGAGAATCCAGCTGAAGGAAAAGGAATAAAATTGCGAGAAGCTTGAAGTTGAAATTGTTTCCTTAAGAAATGACTTGGAGAAGTCAACTACTTAGTTGAATAGAAGCTTGAAGTTTGAAAAGAGCACCGAAATCTTAGAAGATATCATCAAATTCCAAATATCACCACACATTAAAATTGGTCTTGGCTATGGTAAGATTCATATGAACACCAAATAAGATTCAAAAGATACAGAGCCACTAAAGAAAGTAAATGAAAGAAAATATAAAAGATATGGTGATGTACTAAAAAGTGCCATCAGTAATGAAGACAACATGAAGAGAGAAAATGATGTTCCATAGAAAATTGACATTCCTCCCAAAGACAATAAGGGAAGATTCATAAGATCTTTCCCAACAAGATGGCCTCACACAACGTGGTACCAAAACTCTTTCCTTGGTTATTTTTTTTGTTGCAATCAATTTGGTCATAAATCAATATATTGTAGAGGATATGCAAGAAACGATCATGTATGGAACAAAAGCATAAGTACTTATGGGTTCTAAAATATAAATTATAATTCATTTGCTCCATTATTTGATTACAATGTTGTATGTTATAAGTGCAACAACTATGGGCACATAACATGTTTTTGTAAAAGTGACCTAGTGGAAACTTCTAGACAAAATAGGGAAGAAGATACTCTTTCCAAATAAAAGAAAGAATCCACAAGAGTTTGGGAAAGGAAGTAGGAGAAAAAAAAGTAGAAGAAGGAGGAATATATGCTTGTGCAAACTACCCTTAATTCTCAAAACAAAGGAAAAAAATGGTACATTGATAATGGATTCTCAAGCCACATGACAGGGGACAAGAATGAGTTTTTCACTTTGAAGGAAGTAAACGAAGGCAATGCGACATTTGGAGATAATTATACCACAAGTATAACTAAAAAAGGTACTCTTAGTCTTGATAATGGAAAGACTAAAAGAGAGAATGTATTGTATGTTGAAGGTTTTGAATGTAATCTTCTTACTGTTAGTGAAATGTGTGATCAAGGACACACTCTCACATTTGATTCTCAAGGTTGTGAGATAAGGAAGAAAGGATTGGGAACATTAGTGGAAAATGCATAGAGAACCTCAAATAATGTATATATCCTCAATGAGATCAAGGGAGAAAAATTTTGTATGGGACAAATAGATGAGAGATGGTTATGGCATAGAAGAATGGACCATATAAACTTTGATAATATTGTAAAAATCAACACTAAAAAAATAGTTAGAGATATGCAAAAGATAGCTAAACCTTAAAACACTCTTTGCAAGAAATGTTAGCATGGGAAACAAACAAGAACAATCTTCAAATCAAAGGAGTACTCGACAATGAAGCCATTGGAACTCATTCATACATATCTTTGTGGGCCTACAAGAACACAAATTCTACAAGGTGAAAACTACTTCATGTTTTTCATTGATGATTACTCTAGAATGACATGGGTTACATTTCTAAAAGAAAAATATGAAGTGTTTGAGAAGTTCAAAGCATTCAAAGCCTTGGTTGAAAACAAAACTAATTTGAAAATCAAGTGCTTGAGATCAGATAGAGGAGGTGAGTTTATCTCAAATGAATATGTAGAATTTTGTGAGCTTCATGGAATAAAGAGACATTTTTCAGTTGCAAGAACTCCACAACAGAATGAAGTGGTATAAAGGAAGAATTGAATTGTACAAGAGATGGCCAGAAAAATGTTGAATGAAGCTAATCTATCAGATAGGTTTTGGAGAGAAGCATTCAACATAGCAGTGTACATTCTGAATAGAGGGAAAATCAAAGTCAACAACAACAAAACACCTTGTGAATTATGGAAGGGTAGATTGACAACAATTAAATAATTCAAAGTTTTTGGAAGAAAGTACTACATAAAGAGAGAGGATGAGAACTTGAGAAAATTTGACTCTAGAGCCGATGAAGGTATATTTCTGGGTTATTCATCAAGAAGAAAGACTTATCGATGTTACAATAAAGCATTGGGAAAAATTGTAGAGAGTGATAATGTGAAAGTAGATAAAGCAGGGAACTAGAAGGAGAAAGCACATTTTCAAATAGAGGTGCCAAAATGTAAAGAATAAGAAGTAGAAGAAGGAGAAGAAAATGAAGAAGAATAATAATAACATAAAGATACAAAGAAACCATCTATATTTTTCTGAAAGAATCATTCGGAAAATTTAATTCTCGGTGATAAAGATACAAGATTTTAGACTAGAAGAAGGATAGAAAGTGTGATAGAACATGCAAACTTCTATTTGCTATCTAAAATAGAGCCTAAGAAATTTATAAAAGCTAGTGAAGACGTGAATTGGATTGATGACATGGAAGAAGAGATTAATCAAATTGAGAAGAATGAGACATGAGAACTTGTTCCAATACCAAACGATACAAATGTGATTGAAACCAAGTGGGTTTTTAGGAACAAGTTGAATGAACATGGACAAGTAATAAGAAATAAATTAATATTGGTTTATAAAGGCTATGCTTAAGTGGAAGGCACCGATTTAGAATAGACCTTTTCCTTGGTTGCAAGACCAGAAGCTATCAAAAACTTTTTGGCATTTGTGTGTTTCAAGAGCTTCAAAGTCTATCAAATGGATTTCAATTATTCCTTTCTCAATGGAAATTTAGAGGAAGAAGTATACATTGAACAACCAAAAGGATTCTTGTTATCAAAAAATAAGGATCATATATGCAAATTGAAGAAAACACTCTATGGGATAAAACAAGCTCCCATAACATGGTATTCAAGACTTGATAAATATCTACAAAAAAAAGGATTCAAAAGAGGATCCCTTGACATTAATCTCTACATCAATATAGTAGGAGAGAATCAATTAATTGTTGTGGTTTATGTAGACGACATCATTTTTGGAGGTAGTTTGAAGAAAATGTGCAAAGAGTTTGAAATAGAAATGCAAATGGAATTTGAGATGTATATGCTTGGTGCATTGTCATTCTTTCTTGGTTTACATATTTCTCAATTCAAAAAAGGAATATTCATTTCACAAACCAAGTATATCAAGGAAATGTTGAAGAAGTTCAGAATGGAATATTGTACACTAGTCAACGAACCCATGGTCACAGGTTGTAAATTCAACAAAGATGACAAATCTCTAGAAGAAAATCAAAAATTGCACAGGTAAATGATTGGAATCCTACTATATCCGATAGCATCAAGGGTGGACATTATGCAAGTAGTAGGATTGGTTGCACAATTTCAAGCTACACCAAAGAAACTCATGTGCAAGAAAACGAATATTCAAATATCTAAAGGGCACCTTGGATTTTTGCTTGTAGTTCTCAAGAGGTGAATATTTTACTCTAACAACATACACATATAAGGATTGGGTAGGTAGTGTCGATGATAGGAAAAGTACAAGTGGAGGAGCATTCTTTCTCAGAAACAATCTAGTGTCCTAGTTGAGCAAGAAACAATCTTCAATTTCTCTATCCACAATAGAGGTCGAGTATATAGAATATTAAGGTAGAATATGATCATCCAATATCAATAATTTTTGACAACACAATTGCAATAAATATTTCAAAGAATCTTGTCATGCACTAAAAAACAAAGAATACTCCAATCAAGTATCACTTCTTAACAGAACAAGTAGCATAATAGAATGTCAAGTTAGAATATATTGTCACCAAAGAACATATTGTAGTTATTTTCATAAAACCCCTTCCTAAAGAGACATTTGAATATATCAGATAGAAATTGGGAGAAATATCCTTCTCATCACTAAGTGATAAAGGAGAAGCACAAGCTTAGGGAAACATCCATTTTCCATTGATGTCAAAGGGGGAGAGTTGCATACATGGGAATAATTCTTTCTATGCTTGGTGGACTATGTGTTTCATTGCAAGATTTACATCAATGACAAAGGAGGAGATTGTTGGAATCATTTTCATTGATGTCAAATGATTAATGATATCATTGATGTCATATTATGACATTACAATACACACCAAATTTCCAAGATTTATTTATATATATAGGTTTACAAGTATATTAAAAAAGGGGTGCACTTGAAAAAGTAAAAAGTGAAATGGGGGTTTCAAACCCATGGGTTTGGGTTTCCCCATGGTATTTAATTATTTAATTGTTTAATTAATGGACATGTCCCTTCATGAAGGGTTATGAGAAAGTATAAAAAGATATAGTATTCAGATAAAGATTGAATATCATTCTAAAATGAAAGAGTTGTGAAATTCATTTAAGGCCATCTTGGAATTTTCACAATAACTTTACTTATAGGATGTTTGAGACCTTTAAATTTTTAAGAGACGGAGGAGAGATTTTGTTGTACATTGAGTAAAAATTTCATATGTTGGTTCACTACATTTTCAGAGATATGCCTTGTGGAAGTTAGGGTTTTTGAATGTTCTTGAAATCAATTTCAAATAGTTTAGCTTGTAACTTTCACTATACTTATTTTTTCGGGATGTTTCAAACCTTGAAATTTTAAAGAGACAGAGGAAAGATCTCGGTGTACATGTAGTAAATATTTCAGACGTTGGTTCACTATACTTTCAAAGATATGCCCTCTATAAGTTAGGGTTTATGAATTCTACTGAAATAACTTTCAAATAGTCTAGTTTGGAATTTTCACTATAAATTCTTTTTTGTGACTCTTCATACTTTGAAATTTTTACAGAATAAAGGAGACATAAAAAAGTACCCCAGGTAAAAATTTCATATGTTGTTGCACTGTACTTTCTGAGATATGCTCTATGGAAGTTAGGGTTCTTGAATGCTCCTGAAATCATTTTCAAACATGTTAGTTTGAAATTTTCACTATAACCTCTTTTTTGGGACTCTTTAGACTATGAAATTTTTACAGAACAGAGGTAAAATGTAGAAGTACCCCAAACACAAATTTTAGATGTTGATTCACTGCAATTTTTTAGATATGCTCTCTGGAAGTTAGGGTTTTTGAATGGTCTTGAGATTAGTGTCAAACATGTTAGTTTGTCATTTTCACTATAACATATTTTCTGAGACTCTTCAGATTGTGAATTTTTTTACAGGACAAAGAATACATACAAAAGTACCTTAGGTAAAACTTTCATAATCATATTTGCAAAATTGGATACATGGCATGTTGTACAAGTTTATTCTTTGGAAGAGGCCCAAAACAACAAGCTTTGGAAAAGTTGCCATTTGGAAATTCAATTTTTGGTCATATATGGTAAAGGAAGAAGTAGTGAGTAGACCTGGTGAAGGAAGAAGCAGTGAGTAGACTTGGTGAAGGAAGAAGAAACGAACAGACCTGGTAAAGGCAGAAGTAGCAAGTAGGTTTAATGAAGGTTGGTGTGGCTCACAAAGAGATTGGTGTCTCTTGATAAGTTGGTGCTTAATGGCGAGGATTGGTGTTTACAAAGATATATAAGAGTAGGTTGGTGTCATTCAAACAAATATATTGGTGTCTCTTGCTAATTTGGTGCTTAGTGGCAGGGATTGGTGTCTCTAGTAGATTGGTGTCTACGGAGATCTGTAAAAATAGGTTGGTGCCTACTAGGATTTGTACCAATGGGGATTGGTGTATCTAGTAGGTTGGCACCCAAAAATAATTGTAACAATAGGTTGGTGCCTACAAATAATTATAAAGAGAATTTTTGTGGTTTTCTCTCGAAACTCTCAAAAGGGTTTCCACGTAAATCTTGTGTTCCATGTTCTATAGTTAATAGTTCTCATATGTGATTGTTTTCTTATGGTTGATGAATGTTTGAAAAAATAAAAAATTGTCTTATACTGATTCACCCCCCCCCCCTCAGTGTAAGTGTGTGCTCAAAAATATACTTTTCACTTTGTGTTCAAAATCAATGAACTATGTATTAGTTCTATTTTATTTAATCAAGTTTTATAAAGCTTTTTAAATTCTACAAAAATTTTCTATTAAAATCAATTTCATGGAAATGAAAAACATTTACTGGAGTATTTAAAATCATATTTTTGTTTTATGTTTGGTCTAAAAATTTGATGCGACAATTTATATATGGTCTAAAGGGATTTGTCAAACATAAAAATATTCGTAAATAATAATTTTTTATAAACTTCCTTATTGTGCTATACAGTCTTGACAGTTGAGCACACCCCATAGGTCATTATCAATTTGGCTTGCATATAATTTTTATTGCATTCAAAAAATTAACATTTCTCTAGTACTTGGTTCCATACATGCTCATTACACTTTGCGCCATGCATTCCCATTACAACAATGAATTATATTTGGATATTTCTAGGTGTGTCAACACTCTTGAATGTGCATAGACCAATTGCAAATTTTGGCATGCACATGAGCACCTTCATTCCTTCATGAGCCGCTAGACTGGAGACAATATATTGTTGGTGTTATCTTTTTTAAAGAGGACCTAGTCAGATTTGAAGGGTTCAAAGATTGGCATTTGATAAATTTTAGAGCGTGCAGTCCAAGATTCAGAGTTGGATTTCTTAGGAGTGGCGGGCCTTGAGACAATAACTTCTGGACTGTAAATTAGAGACGATCTGAGAGAATTATTATGTATGAGGAAATATTTTATGCACCATAACTTTTCAATAGAGTTGTGGATGATTGGTTTGAGAGGTTGTTCCTTCTCTAGGGATGCCAATATTCATCAATGAACACTCATTGTATAAAAAAACTGCAATTTTCTTAAATCCCATGAAAACTACAATTCAAGGGTGCTTCATACATATTTGAAGTTATATTCAAAAGCACTTATTGGGGAAAGGAATGGAAATATCTATAGAAATACAAAGCACCATTCTAGCATTTCTTCATGCTTAAACTCAGAAAAGGAAAGTATGTTGGCTTGTTCTCCTAAAGATGACCATGTGGGACTTGATCAACAAAGGGAGAATATTTTCACACATGTTCTCAACATCTATGTCATCAAGTGGCTCAGTTTTGGGTTTTTATGAAGTCGTTTGTGAGTATAGGACCTACATGAAGCAACTGGCAGATGGGTTAATACTTGGAAAATAAATGACAATCCAAGGGAAACACAAAAATAACAATTGAATACTCCATTTCCTAGATAAATCAATCTCCATAAAACAACATTGGATTAGATTATTTTCATCAGAAGCTTGCTGGTAGGGCTTGGAGCCTATTTTCACTATCAAAAGAGAAACATTGTCCCTTGATTAACAACAACTGATAGGTATATGTCACATATTTGTGCCAGATTTGGCATCATGTATGCTCTAACCTTTTTTTTGTGACTTGGATGAATGGGAAGACGAAACAATGCCTTTCATATTAAGAAAGTTTTTGAGCTTCATTGGTGTCATTAAGAATTCATTTTACCAAGGGGAAGGAGGTCTCCCTGAGCCCTCCACTTAGGGAGACTTCCTGCACTTGCTTTAGTGACATGGTCAAAAGAGCATAACTTAAGGAAATGCCTAACATAGAATTTCCACATTTTAGGAGTTTTGATAGCATAAATAAGAGACACCATAACACATTCTATAAAGAAAATAACTTAATATGAAGTGGAGCACTCTCTTGATTTGTGGCTCATTATTTTATTTGTGGAGTTTGTTGAAAAGAAGGTATAGATTGTTCAAATATGATTGGTATAGAAGAGCACCCTTAGCATAAGGAAGACATTTGGAATTTGGTTGCACATCTACCTAGAAGTAACCACTTTGAGGAGGTTGTTACATTTTTGTGCTATTTTTAAGAGGTTGTTTTCACATTTATTGAGGGGTTTGTTAGGGGGGAAATATTTTGGAGAATATTGAGTACGTTGGAACTTGTTGACATGGTCAACATTCATGGAAGAGCCACATGTGATGTAACTACTCATTATTTTAGTATTGTTGACTTGTCTTGTGAGTTGGTTATGTATGAGAACATTTTTATATTTGTTTTCCTTGGAGATAAGGACAATTTTTTTTGTTTCTTCTCAAGAAGAAAGGGGATTTGAAACACCTATTGCTATCTTTAGTAGTGGAGTTATTGAAGAGGTTTGGATGGTAATATTTTATTGTATTTATGGGATTAGGAGGTAAGGAATTTTTTTGGGGGAAGGGAGCAACAAAGATCGTGTCCTATGTAATGAAGACCATGGGGATATTGTAATTTTCTCAAATACCAAGGATCAAATTATGGATTCACAACTCATATTTAGAAGAGCCTTGATTCTCTATATTTTTCTATGTTAAGCTTCTTTAAATTTCCATCTTTATGCTTCTTAGTTAATCTGTAATTAGTAGTCAAATTTATATATGATGAGCAAAACAATTTGGTATGACCACCACTGTTGTTAATCAGAAACTGTTTGCATGTTACTTTGCAAGTGTTATGTTCCTGAATTCACATACTATGCTCAAATCATGCACTTTGTTTTATTTTGTTGGATTCATTGTTTATATTCCCAACAAACCCTCCTTTCTTCATTTCAATCTAGCAGTGACTTCCTTACTCACTGCCAAGATTGAGATTAAATGTTCTTCTCCTTTCCTTCCACCTTTCATTATTAGCTTTTTTTTCTCTGTTTGATGAGACTCCATGCCCAATGGATTAAGCTTTTGATCTCTGAAATTTATAGCCTTTACTCCAGTCAACTACCACTTAATCCTTAAAACTTATCTACCCTATTTTATATTGCTTATATTCAAATTTGGCATCTTGAGCTTAATGTTGGAGATTTGTTGCTTAGTGACATTAGGTAGATAATTGTCTCAAATATAATGAGGGAAGCCCCTCTAGTCCGAGATCTAGCTTGTGGCCTAAAGTAGGTTTTCAATATGTCTTGGCATTGTTCCTAGGAAATCGAGAATAATATCAAGTTACAACACACCTTATTGGTCCATGATCTCTATTTAATGATCATGGAGGGTCATTTGTTGATGATCCATTGTGAGAAAATCTCTTGAAACATATTTTTCTTTTTCATTAATATATTTCCTCAAGTGGCCACATTGGTCGGGGTCGTGGAATGTTTCCCTCTTTGAGGGTTTTAACCACGTAAAAACATCAATGTATTGATATTGGATCTAGTTATGTGAGTGGTTACTGAAGGTGTTCATCCTGTGTGGGAATACCCTATTTTGTAGAACATACTTCTCTCATTGTGAGCTTTGAGCAAGGTTAAGGATCAATTGAAATAACATATTATAGTCAAATTTTAACTTTTCAATCTTCCTCATCTTCTATGTTACTATGTATATCAATTTTGCATGGTCATTATTCCTAGGTTCATCCAGTCTACATACTCTATTTTGCAAATTTGAGATGGCTATATCATTAGGGGCTAGTAGCCTATCTTGTCTCCTCAAAATTGCTCTCATACCCATGACTTCGCATGGGAAGCATATTATTGAATGATTATTCTCTACCATGGGCCAATTTATCCAATATTTACATCAATCTACACATATGGTGTCAACTTTTGACACATGGAGGAACTACAATCCCCAATCCTACATATAACAAATCTTGATGTCATTATTATACAACTATCTCCACACTCCTCACTTGTAATAGATCAAATATAGGCATAAAAAATAGGACAAGGTAGGTATAATCCCTCCTTGAACTTGGTGCACACCAGTAGAATCTTGAATAGTTCTTGTGTTATCTTAATCCCACCACCATTGCTCATGTTGACAACAAAGACAATATATAGTTGCTTCTCCTCCACATATGAAGTGTGTGATAGTATCAAATTTGTAATGGGTTTTAATACCCGTCTCTTCCTCTTAAATGTGTTAAGCCACCTGTCCCACATATTAATCTCAATATATCTATAGAATTGTTAGGATATTTGGACACTTAGGAGTTGGTTAAGGTCAACTTATTCTAATGTGTCTTTAGGTAAAGTGTGTTTCCTTTAGTGTATTTATTTAGTATGCATTGTAATTACATAATTCGATGGTCACAATTATGTTCTAGACATAAAGTGATTTGAGGGTTAATCTTCTCCTTGATACTAACAACTACATTGATCTATGGATTAACACCTAATTCTTCCATGATCTCTATTTAAAGAGTTTGGAGGGTCATTTTCTAATGATCAATTGTGAGAAACTCTTGTGTAAATTATTTTTCTTTTGTAATAATATGTTTCCTCAAGTGGCCACATTGGCTAGGGCCATGGACTGTTTACCTCTTTGAGGGTTTTAACCATGTAATACATTGGTGTACTGATATTTGATTTGTTCATGTGAGCAATTTCCTTAAGGTGTTTGACCTATGTGGACATACCTTGTTTATCAAACATGACATAAGAACCCCTATGAAGATTCACTCTTGTTGTTGATTAAGATCCTAAACCTCTATCATTGTATGCATCAAAATACTTGTATATTTTTCTATTTTTGATCATTTCTAGCCCAAGAGAACCATTTAAATGCATCTAAAGTACTATTTTTAGTTGGAAACCCTTTTCATTTCACTTGAACAGGTTTTTTCTTTCCCTAGATATGATCGTTTTTATAAGATCCATACATATATAGTTTCCTTACAATTCTTTAAAAAAATCCTCTTTCATTCTATTTTAATATTTCATTTCAATTTTTATGCATATATTTTTAGTTTGCTCCCTTTCTGGTCCATGTATTCTCTTTTCCAAATGTCACATGTGATCTTGGCTAACAAGAAACATAGTGGAAAATGTTTTCTTTTATGCATATTCTCTTTGTCCTGCACTTTATGTGATCTTTGAAAATTAGAAACAAAGAGAAAATTTGCATTTTTCTGGGTAGACTGACCAAGATCTAACCTTAAGTATATAAAGATTCATATTTGTTTTTTGTAAAATTTAGTTTTTTTTGTGTGAAGTTGTGTTTGAAGATTTTTTGCAAGAAAAAACAAGGGTTTTTGTGGTAAGCACACACTTCGAGACAAATAATACTTTTTTTGTTTAAAAAATCCCCCTTCTCCTTCCTAACATTTGTTATATATTTTGCATTAACTCACTTGGTTGAAAACACTTCATAAATTGGAAGTCTTGAGTTCAAGTCTTTCTTTTCATTAAGTTACTTTTTGAAATATTTCATGCAACTTTAAGTTATAGCATAACTTTATTGTAAATTCATTTCACTTAAATTATGAAAGTCACTTGGTTGAAAATGTTAGAATATAGAAGATGGTGTGCTCATTTTACCATTGACGATACCTTCATCACCCAACCATAGGCCGAAGCCTCCCTCCGAGCACCTTAACCTTGACTAAGAATTCCTCCGGAAGCAAACCCTAGGCTAGATAGCCAA
>JZKD02S1717567.1:78710-95059 GCA_000966675.3 Picea glauca
ATATACATACAAAGGGGTACAATTATGATGAAAGGGTCAATGAAGGGTTCTAGCTGACTTACACATATAACACTAGAAATGTAATAATTCAATATCTAGGAGAACTCAACTCTTGACTAACTATGGGTACTTCTGTAAGAAGTACTCATCTTCCCATGTCGCCTCTTCCAGTAGTAGGTTCTTCCATTTGACGAGGTATTATGTAATTGCTCGATTTCTCCACTACTTAATTCTTGTTTCAAGGATTGTTTTGGCTCTAGTATGATTTTCTATTCTTCATTGATCTCTGGTAAAACATTTTGGACTAGGATCTTGTTGTCGACAACCTTCTTTAAGAAAGAAATGTGGAAGAATGGATGTACACGTGAAGATGGAGGTAACTCCAATTTCCAATACATACTTCCAATCCTTTGCAAACCACTATAGGGGCCACCATATTTGGGTGTTAATTTATTGTCCTTCTTTTGTTGCTTGAGGGACATCTGTTTGTATGGTTGTAGCCTCATAAATACCCAATCCCCCACTTCAAATTCCCTTTCACTATGATGTTGATATGCTTTTTGTTTCATCCTATTTTGTTCCATAACCAAGTTGTCCTTCAATAGCTTGAGAACCTATTGTTGGTTCCCTATGTGATCCTTCATTGCTTGAACCTTCATATTTCCTTTCAAGGGTGATGTAACAAATGGAGTATCATATCCATAAAGTGCCAGAAATGGGGACATTTTTTATGAAGTATGGAAGGATGTGTTTTACCACCATTCTGCCAAGGGAAACCACTTGACCCATAGTGTATGTTTATCATATGAAAAGAAATGAAGAGATCCTTCTATACATCTATTCACAATCTTAGTTTTCCCATTGGATTAAGGATGGTAAGATGAGTTGTGAGCCAATTGAGTACCCAAACAAGAAAATAATTCAGTCCAAAAATTTCTAGTGAAAATTGGATCTCTGTCACTTACAATAATCTTGGGGACTCCATGTAGTTTTTGAACTATTTCCATGAATTGTATGACTATTGTACTTGATTTAAAAGGATGATAGAGAGAGAGAGAGGATAAAAATGGGTATACTTTGCCAGTTGATCCACTACTACCATGATGACATTCTTTCCTTCGGATTTGGGTAAATTTGTATAAAATCCATTGAAAATTCTTCCCAACGTTGACTTGGTATAGCTAATGGTTGTAGAAGACCTAGCATCTTGATTATCTCTCCCTTATTTTGTTGGCAGACCAAATCATTCCTAGAAAAAATCATTCTTGATCATGTGGTACATTTTCAAGAATCTTGAATTTCCTCCTATAGGAGAAGTTTCCAATTCTAGAAGGACCTTCCACTTGAGTTGGGAATTCTTACATAAATATAGGTGAGTGTGATACCATAGAAATTCATTCTTCCATACAAAATTACCTAATGAATCGGGCTCCTCTTGTAGTTGTTGAATGATCTTTCATATCTCTTGATCTTGCTTCCATTATATCCTTACTTCTTCCACCCAATCAAATTATTGAATAGAAATAGCACATAGTGAAACTTATGTTTCTTCTTCTTTTCTTGAAAGGGCATATGCCACAATATTATGTTTTATTTTTTTGTAGATAATTTCAAAGTCATAACCTAGCATATTTGTTGGCCCTCGACCAAGTTTTGAGGAAACCTTGGTCAGGTTTGGACTACTTTTAGACTTCAACGGGCTAGTTGAAGATGGAGAGCCCAAGCAGAGTTGAGATCGCAAATCTCACTTATTTTGTGGGCTATGTGGACTCAACAAGGGGTTCCTTAGGGTTTTTGTAATGGGTTATGGGATGTCAGCCCATGGGTTTACCCATGATTAGGCCTTATTGTAAAAGTATAAATAAGTAATATTGTAAGGTAGAAGAATCTAAGTGATGTAAGAGCAAAGTCTTGGTAGCTAAGTGCAAGTAGTTTTGGGTTGCTTAGTGCAAGAGAATGTGTATGTAAGGCTATGTGCTCGATAGAGAAGTTGGTTGTGTGCCTTGACCTAGTTTTGGGAAGGAGGATCTGGTGCTCAATGCACAGATCTCCTATCCGGTGTGAAGCTTGGCTCTGCGGCTTAGCTCACAGGAGCGGATGAATGTAAGATTCATAAGAATAATAAACAAGATGAAGTAGTTGGTGGATGTAGCCCCACACTGGGGTGAACCACGTATATCTTATGTCTTTGGTGTGCTTGTCATTTATCTTCTTAGTGCCTTTGTTATTATGTATAATAGATAGATATGTTGTTGCTTAGTTCATTACTTGTGTTAATAATGAATGAAAGCTAGATCTAACTCATTGCTATGTGCTAAGTGGTTGAAGTACTTAATATTTATAGTTACTACACCAATCTATCTTAGGGTTTGTTCTGCAATGTTAATAAAGATAATGAATTAATCCATATCACCTTATAAGTGTTGCTAGAATACTCTGTGAAGTGTTATTATCACAGATCAGTGTCCCAGCTCAGTTACAAACATCTAAGTCTTGTAACCACCCTTCTTCTACCTTGGGTGATACTTCGCCTACTCACAGGTGTTGCCGAAAGGGTCGATAGTTAGGGTTTTGTTGGTGCGTTGTTGAAGCATTGAACCCTAGGTCCGCCCCTATGCCAACAAATGATTTTGTTGTCGGGACCTGAAACTTTGATTGTTGGGAACTAAAATAAAGAAAAGAGAATATATGTGCGTAGATATGTTATTGAAGTGCGCAATACTCTACTTGACTTGTGAAGCTTTGTGCTAAGAAAGAAATCTGATCTAAAGAAAAGAGGTAAGATCTTAAAAGAGGTTAATCTTTTTGCTTTGATAAGAGTAATATAAGTGAAAATTTTTGTTTCGAAGGCATGAATTTAAGTATGTTTAATAGATTATTTCCTAGTATGAAAGATAGGGCGCAGTTGGAAGAAAGAGTTGATCTAAGTAAAGCTAATAGAAATGAAGAAATATATGTTATTCCTATGCATAGAAAGATTTTTTGGACTAATAAGTGGATGCAAGAACCTAGAAAGAATTTTTGTAGATTGTAGGTCCAACACTATGATCCCAGTGCACAGTACAGGAGAGGTTAGGGAACGTACAAGAGAAAGAGAGGATTGACACTATGTTATAACTGTAGAAGACTGGGACATCTTTCTAAGGAATGCCCTGGTATAGGTCCTATTTGTCTTTATTGTAAAATCGGTGGTCATGAGGTTGAGGATTGTCCAAGGATGATTATTAAAGTTGAAAAGATGAACATGTGACAAGAAAACTATGAACGAAGTCAAGAGACTAAGAGCATGTTAGAGAATCATAAAGAGAAAGAATTAGAGAAAGCTTAGACTATGTTATTACAGTTGAAAGAAATAATGAATGATCACAAAGATGTCAGTTTACTAGAGATCCTGAAAGTAAAACAATGCATAAATGCAAGAATAGGAGACTTCGATATAGACTATGTCTTGGATGAAGAAAAACAAGTGAATATTATGACTGAAGAAACTTGAGAAATTTTTGGAAAGCCTATTGTGGTACCTTCATTAGGAAGAATAGGCTTGTTTAAAGGAAAGATGATAACCCTATGGAACATAGACTAAAGAGGAATTTGAAGTCATTAAGTTTGTTGAGAACATCACCCCTTTCCCACTTTTGTTAGGAAAGACTTGGATTGAGAAGGATCAGATCAGAAGGAAAGCAGAGGAAGAAGCTACAGAAAAGAAAAAGAAAGAACTAAGGGATTTCATAGCTAGAAAAATAGACCGACTAATAGAAGAACGAGAAAATAAGTTGAAGCAACAGAAAGCAAGAGAATTAGTTTTCGAGGTTGAAATAATGCAAGAAGGTTTGAGGGACCTATCCATGCAAGAAAGAAGAATACCCACCCTAGAATTAATAAGAGAAGGGATATTGAACCCTTTGAGATCACATTAGCAGTGTGAAGTCACTACGCTAGGAGAGGATGAGAATAACAATGGAAAGAGGAATTCAGAAATAGTTAGAGAGACTCAGATCATAGGAAAGAAGGCAAGGAAGCTTAGTAAAAATAAATCCAAGTTAGAAAAGATGGAGGAAGCTACAGAGAACAAATGGAAGACTTCATAGATTGGAACCTCGCAAAAGGCAGGTTCACAGGATTTGAACCTCGCTAGAATAGCAAAACCACGCAGAATGGGACTTTGCCCTGGCGAAGTCATATGACCATTGGAGGCACCCCGCTCGTTAAAACAATGCTCCGGAACGGCTAGAAAACGCATTTATGATATTTTAGACGTTGAGATTGCGCCATAACAAACAGATTCGCATTGATGGAAGCATTCCTGCCCATTGGAATAATTTGTTATGATGCTTGCTTATTTAACCCGTTGGTCGTTGCGTTGGGACCACTTTTTTCCACCCATGAATAACTGAGCCAAGAAGATAATTGGTTGTGTGTCATGCTATGTTATCAGAAGCTAGACATTACCATCTGTTTGTCTTCCCCACTTGTCCGTTCGCCTACCCTGACCTGTCTATTTAACAGTGAGAATGTCGGGTGAACCCACTGAGTTAGAGAATTCTATCGATGAGGTTCTTAAGAAGTTCATGACTTAAAGAGATATGTTTGAAGGTGTCCAGGCATCATCGACTAGGGGACTGTAGGCTTCCCCTTTGACTGGACGACATTCGGTTCATGTCAACCCCGCGACCGAGCAGTGAAGTAAGCATCATGATGATCTGGCTAATGTGAAGAATATCCCGTCGATCTTACCAGAGTACATTCCACCATTGGTTGGTACAGTTAACTGTGACAGCATTCCACGAGACTATGAGTACACCCTGATCACCGCGTATATCCTGAAAGGAATACGTGTAGTTGGGAGTCAATTAGGACAGATCCCACTACTGAAGAATAGTGACTTCAACCTTAGAGATCGAAATAACTATGCTATGATCGCACCGCACTGATACCTGACAAAGACAATTGGGAAGAAGCCTTGCCTAGTCTCCCAGCCATGGATTAAGGAGTTGGCACAGTCCACAGTGATAAATGTGATGAAGATTCCCCATTTTGGTCGTCGTCGGGAGGTTAACACTTGCATTAAACTCCTCTTGTCATGCTACCATGGAAGATACCTATGGCTCGACCGAAAATTTACTGTGGATCCGACGATGACCCTCAGCATTTTTACCCAAGGAAGGCCTCAGACCGCTCCCTGGCACAGTGCATCAAGGAGGCTTACGTCGAAGTCGAAAAGGGAAAGTGAGGCTATAAGGTAGCCTCTATCTAGTATGTTGCAGTGCGCCTCTATTTTCAACTCATAGCTAGCAAGCTCGTAAGAAAGAACCGCCCCACACAAGTCATCGGGTTCGTGGTGGACCTCGCGGGAAAATGTGTGGAGGGCATGCAGATGAATTGGGTGAGTTACCTCATCAATGAACTCAATAAGGACTACCACGAAGCTCAGGATCAGGGATACGAGTTCCACTTCAGCTGGCTAATCGTGTTGATTGCATTTTTTGCCTGGCAAATTCCTAAGGGAGCCACCTTTCCGGAGATCAAACCATCAGAGTCGTTGACCACTAGGTTTTCTACCTTATGGTACACCAACGACATGTCAAAACAATGGCAGTCGAACGTTGTGTTCCATGCATATTATCAGCAACTGAAGGTTTCCATTGAAGCATTTTCGTGCATGACACCGCGCACCCTGCACCAGTACCGACCTTTTTTGAAGTTCCACATAGATTGGCATTTTATCTATATCACTGTGTGTAGAGATGAGAGCAAGGAAGAGTTACAATCATATTACAAGCTGACAGATGACGACATAGACCATATCACGAAGGAGTGGCTAGAGGAGTTCCTTGTACCTATTGTTGATGTAGATCTCTCTGACATTAACATCATAGGAATCCCCCTGGTTACCCGAGTCGAGCATGTTGGACAGTCCAGTAGGACGAAGAAGCAAGAAGACATCCAGAATATAGAGACCAATGAGGAGGAAAGAACCTCTAAAGAAAATGGATCTAGCTCGCCCGCAGAAGTAGGAGGAGGAGAAGACTAAGAAGATGGACAAGGAGGAGGGGATGACAGATAAAAGAAAGGATAAGGTGAAGCTACACCCCCAAAAGATCCCCCTGCTGAAACAATAACATCGTATAAGAGGAAGGTTTCTCCAAAGAAACCTTCAGCAAGAAATAAGATGCACATCAATAAGCCCCAGTTAGAGGCAACGCTCATGGAAGACGATATCAGTCTAGTCTGTGAAGCCATGGAGGATGCTTCCGAGGACATCTTGTAGAGATATGGAGCTAAGAAGTATGAACTATATGGCAGGATTGAAAAGGAATTAAACAAAGTATAGCAAGCTATTTGTTATGTCCGCGCAGTGCCTATTGCGCCTTCCTCGTCACAGAATACATAATTGGGAGATGAACCAGCCCAATTGAGAAGACTTGCAGATGCGACAGAGGCTCGACTTCAGAAAGTCCAAGAAGAGAAGGAAAAGGCTACATAAGCCTTGAAACAAGATAAAGAGGAAGTCTTAGAATAATTATGCATAGTGCGGTACTGTGTAACCACTTATGAAAATGAAAAAGAAGAGTTTCAGGCGATGGTCCAGGAGGAAAAATTTCAACTACAAAGAGAAAAGGAGCAGTTGCTCACAGAATGGGCCATGGTTAAGGAAGTTGTGAGTAAAGAATGTCACTCTGTGCCGAGTTTTTCATAAGAGGAACATGAGTCAGTCGAGGCTCAAGTGGAGAAGCTCACTGAGACCATCCAACAGCTACAAGCGAGGATAACAAAGATGGAGGTCTAAGCAGTACCAAGCACCATGCAGGAGGTGTGTAACCAGAGGGAGGAAGTCGCTAAGAACACAGTAGTAAGGATCAGATCCCTCGCCTCAAAATGAAAATAGTTGAGCAATAGAAGCACGCATTCTTATGAATGCCTCGCAGAAGATCTAGAGCTAAGGAAATTGGAAGCATAGTTACAAGAGGCGCAGCAGCAGGCCTTCTCCGTGCAGGTGCATATGAAGTTGCTCACCACAGTTGAAAGAATGAAGAGGTCCAAGAATGGTGTGTGGTCCAGAAACAGGTTACTACCATCCAAGATAGAGTAATGGAAGTCACGCAGAAACTACAACCTGTGCAGGATGAAGCCTGCAAGGTGTTTGAAGAAATTGAAGGACAAGGCTCACAACTGGACCAAGTGGTTGCATTAGTTGAACAATGCCTGGAACGGCCTGTTACAGTCCAGACGATCCAGGAGCTCATTGAGCAGGAGGATTAGGTGAAGCAGCAAGTCGAGGCAACTCGAGTGAATCTTGAGGCCTTCAAAGCGGCATTGCCCAGACCTGAGTGACTAGGGTTGAGTCACAGGTGAGTGTTGGGGGCATGTTAGCCCTCAACCAAGTTTTGAGGAAACCTTGGTCAGGTTGGACCATTTTTGGACTTCGACAGTCTATTCGAATATGGAGTGCCCAGGCAGAGTTCAGATTGCGGATCTCACTTATTTTGTTGGCTATGTAGACCCAGCAAGGGGTTCCTTAGGGGTTTTGTAATGGGTTATGGGACATAGTCCCATGGGTTTACCCATGATTAGGCCTTATTGTAAAAGTATAAATAAGTAATATTGTAAGGTAGAAGAAGCTAAGTGATGTAAGAGCGAAGTCTTGGTAGCTAAGTGCAAGTAGTTTTGGGTTGCTTAGTGCAACAGAATCGGTATGTAAGGTTCTGTGCTCGATAGAGAAGTTGGATTTGTTCCTTGACCTAATTTTGGGAAGGAGGATCTAGTGCTCAATGTGCAGGTCTCTTGTCTAGTGAAAAACTTAGCTTTGTGGCTTAGTTCACATGACAGGATGAATGTAAGATTCAGAAGAATAATAAATAAGACGAAGCAGTTGGTGGACATAGCCCCACACTGGGGTGAACCACATATATCTTGTGTCTTTGGTGTGATTTGTGTTATCTTTTTCTTGTCATTTATCTTCTTAGTGACTTTGTTATTATGTATAATAGATAGATATGTTGTTGCTTAGTGCTTTACTTTTGTTAAGGATGAATGAAAGCTAGATCTAACTCATTGCTATGTGCTAAGTGGTTGAAGTACTTAATCTTTATTATTACTGTGTCGATCTATCTTAGGGTTTGTTCTGCGATGTTAATAAAGATAATGACCTAATGCATATCACCTTCTAAGTGTTGCTAGAATACTCTGTGAAGTGTTATTATCACAGATCTGTGTCCCATCTTGGTTATAGACATCTGAGTCCTATAACCACCCCTTCTTCTACCTCAGGTGAGACTTCACCTACTCGTAGGTGTTGCCGAAAGGGTCGGTAGTTAGGGTTTTGTTGGTGCGTTGTTGAAGCGTTGAACCCTGGGTCTGCCCCTGTGCCAACAATATTTATAACCCATTTTTGTTTCTCTTATGAAGATAATTGTTGCTCCAAGAAGTAATTCAAACTATCATGATGGTTTTTTTACTTTGAAGTGTCTTATTAGGTAAGGGCATGATTTCTAAACTGCATGTACTATGGCCAACATTTATTTTTCATAAATGGGTTTGAGTAAGTTTTTTCCTTTAAGTTGGTTGCTTTCAAAGGCAAGGAGCCTTCCTTATTGCATTAAAGGTGCACCAATTCCATGGCTTGAGGCATCACACTCCACAATAAATGTTTTTGTAAAGTCAAGTGTGGCTAGGATGGGAGTTGTACTCATAGCCTCTTTAATTTTTTCAAAGGCTAGGGTTGTTTCTTTAGTCCAATAAAATGCCTCATTCTTTAATAATATTTTTAGAGGTGTTGTTATTTGACCATAGTTCTTGACAAAATTGTGGTAATATCCTATCAATCCTAATAATCCTCTATGTTTATTCAAGGTTTTGGGAATTGGCCATTCCCTCGTAGCTTTAATTTTGTTAGGGTCCACTTTTACACCTTCATGAGATACAATATGACCCAAATATTCCACTTCTTGAACCCTAAAGGCACACTTGGAAGGATTTTCGTAAAGTTGTTTCTCTTCCAATAGCTCTAATACTCTGTCAACATGTTGTGCATGCTCTTCCCAAGATTTGTTGTAGATTTGTATGTCATCAAAAAATACTAACACAAATTTTCCAAGGAAAGGCTTGAAAATAGAATTCATCAAGATTTGAAATGTTGAATGTGCATTAGTAAGTCCAAATGGCACAACCAAAAACTCATAATGACCTTCATGTGTTATAAAAGTTGTTTTGGGAATGTCTTCATGCCTTGTTTTGATTTGATGATATCGTGAGCGAAGATCCAACATAGTAAAGAATTTTGTTCCATGAAATTCATATCATAATTCATTAATGATAGGTATAGGAAACTTGTCTTTGATGGTCCTTTTGTTGAGTTGTGTATAATCTGGACACATGCACCATGAAACATCCTTTTTTGTAACCGTCACCACTGGTCAAGAGAAATAACTTTGGCTAGGTTGAATGATGCCGGCCTCTAACATTTCTTGGATCATACGTTCAATCTCACTCTTATGAGCATATGGATACCTGTAAGGCCTAATGTTAAGTGGTACACTTCCTGGTTGTAAATGAATAGCATGGTCATGATCTCAAGTGGGTGGAAGACCCTTAAGCATTTCACCAAATACCTTGGAATGATTGTTGATAACTATTTGGAGATCTAATGGAGTAGAAGATATAGTCATTTGAACATCAAGTGAGCACAATTGTGTAATTAAATGATGGTGTCCCTTTTTAAGTAATTTTTTCATGCTATTAGAGCTTATCACCATAGAGGGTTTCCCTTGGATACCTTTAAGATCAATTTCCTTGACATCTAAGGAAAATCTCATAAAAATATCTTGAAAATTAAGGGCCATTATTCCTAATTAGTGTAACCATTGGACCCCTAATAAAACATCAGCACCACCCATTTGGATGGAAATCATGGGACTATCCAAAAACTACTCCCCCATGTTGATCTTAATACTATGGAACTTCCCAAAACAATTTATGGTACCTCCATCTGCAATCATTACTTGAAACTCTGGTGTGTGATATACAAAGCAATTGAGATATTTTGCTAATTTGCAATTGATGAAATTATGGGTACTACTAGAATAAATCAATATTGTTACCTTTTTATATTTTATGTCTCCTTGTATTTTGAGGGTTTGTGGAGTACTGATGTTAGCCAATGCATGACAATATATTGTTGGATTAGTCTCTTATATATCTAGATCTTGTGGCATTTCCAATTCATGATCTTCTTCCTCTTCACACTCTATGTAGAATAATTTATTCTCATTGCATGTACGCCCCTTACTGTACTTGTTATCGCAATTGAAACATAGTCCCTTTTCTCTTCTTTCATCCATTTGTTGAGGTGTCAACCTTGTCGGTTTAGGTATGTTTGTCTTATGAACCCCAATATGATATATGATTCATGTGTATTATCCCATGGTATACTTGTGTGTAGCCTTATTCTTGGATTGAATATGACGAGCACATTACATGGCTTCCATAATATTTGCAGGATGTCGTAAGAATAACTCATGTTTAATGCATTCTTTTAATCCACCCATGTAAGATTCCAACAAAAGTTCATCACTTATGTCATCCACCCTTGTGGCCAATACCTGAAATTTTGAATTATAATCTTCAATGTCACCTAAGTGCTTGATTCTTGTCAATTGACTAAAGTAGTCATGTTCCCAAACTTTCCCATATTGTGCTTCTAAGTCTCTTGTAAATAAACCCCAAGTGTAATGATAAAAAGGGGGTTTACTTTCAACTTCCCTTTTATACCATTGATATGGTTTTATCTCAAAGTTCAAAGTTGTCATTTGAATCCTTTTCTCATCATCCATAATATTGTGTAGTTCAAAGTATTTCTCTATTTAGTTCACCCAGGTAAAGACATCTATTCCATCAAAATTCTTAAATTCAATCTTGGGAAATTTGAATTTAGGACTCCCACCATAATAAACTACACTATTAGAGTTAAATCGACTTGATAATTGCTTGTTATCATCAAGTTGTTCAACATAAATACTACCTTTATTTTCATCAGTTCCTTGCATTTTGATATCTCCTTTAGGGAATCTCTCATCTAGAGCTTGAAATATCAAGGAAGACATGGAATTTTGCAATTCCTCAATTCCTTCGTGGATTTTTGTATTTCTTCTTTATTTTCATCCATCTTATTTTTCATTTAATTGTTATTTTCATCCACATTTATTTTCATATCTTCCTTATTTTCATTGATATTCTTTTCCATTTGTTCCCTAGTTTCAATGATCCTCTTTTCCATCAGGTGATAAATCTCTTGGATTTCATCTTGAGTCATGGTTGAGATCTCTGGAGGTTTATTTGGTGAAGTAAGTTTTGGAGGATACTTTCGAGCCATGTGGGAAAACAATAATTCTCATTTTTTTCCTCTTTATCACAAATTTTGAATCACCAAAAACAGATCTTCAAATAAAAATTTATGCCAATTGTAAGTTATGTGCTTTTCAAACCCTTAATTTGGAGTCTATCCTCCTGGTTGAACTTCCTTATGATGTATTTCTGAAACTTTGGCCCTTCTGAGTCTACAAATTTAGCTTGTCATACTCTAATATGTCTTTTTTTCAATGCCATAGGTCTTACCCAAAATGGATGTTCCAAGTGAAAGTTATGGTAACTTTCCCAAACCTTGCTGATTTTTGGACTGTTATAAAGAGCGAACTTGTACAGAATGCCACATGTCCAATATTTTATACCTCATTCTAAAAATTGTACTAGAAATACTATGGTATGTCCTATTTCGAATGAAATTATTCTCACTAAATTTGGATCCTCGTTGAAGAAGATATGTTTGTTTTACATGGAACACATGTTTGAGACTAGTTATAGGACTAGTCAAAAACCCTATCTTACATAGGGTATATCTCCCAATTTTTAAAGAAAAAGAAGCTGAATTTTTTTCCACGGATACCTTGATATGTCTTATAAACCACCTCCAAGTTTCATTGGTGGAATCATCCAAGAAAAAAAGTTATAGTAAAAATCCAAATATGATGTGTTTAAAATGAAATCAAGATGAGTAAAAAACCCTATCCTCCATAGGTTGTATCTCCTAAAGTATAAATACTCGGAAGCTAAAATTTGTACCACATATACCTTGATATGTCTTATAAATAACCTCCGATTTTTTCTATTTTAATTGGCCCAAAACAAAAGTTATAGAAAAAATTCTAAGATGACTTGATTAGAGAAGAAAAAACCCTAGGATGGTTGCTCTAATTCCAAATGTTATGATCCAATGCCTTAAAAATGACAAAAATTCAATGAATACAAACCACTTCGAGGGGGAAACCTCCTTTTACAATATATCCAATTCAAAATACAATATGAGATTAGATCAGATGATCCTAGAGAGAGAGGGGTACAATTATGATGAAAGGGTGCAATGAAGGGTTCTATCCAACCTACACATATAACACTATAAATATAATGATTCATTATCTAGGGATTAATAAGGTGTTTTATACATAACATGGGGCTTTGTCTATGGCTTAGAAAATTACTAATATTGATTATTGAATGGATCAAAAAGAAAAACAACAACAATATATATGCAAGATTTATTTATCCTCAAGAAGACTAGAGACATCAGCTAAAAGGATAAAGGGAAGGATAATATAGTTGAAGAAGTCATCACACCTAGCAATTTAGAAAACCTATTAATATGGGGAGATGCATCCATACCCCATCCTATTGATAAAGTTGCAGATCTAAAGTTGTTTGCATACAATAAAAGGAAAATGAAAATTGTTAAATGGACTCAATGCAAGAGAAAGCTTGATCTAGACAACACATTAGTGTGCACCACAAAGGTTGATGTGTTAGATACCAAGAAATACAAGTTATTGGATTTGGAACCAACTAATTTAGTAATAGCACACATAACCTTTAATAAATCTCGGGATGGATAAAGGTACAAAATACAATATGAAGATAGGATTGCCTTCTTGAAAACCAAGTTAATTATTATAAGGTAGCACAAGGAATGGTTATATATTATTGAATAGACACTCGAAGTTCAGGGGAAGCTAAAGAAGTTAATATAATATTCTATAGGAAATCCCAATAGTTCCAGGAATTAAGTGTTAAACTTATATAGTTGCATGGTGAGATTTAGCACTGGAATATATTAGAAAAAAGAGTCCAAATGCACTTTGACATGGTGAAGGAGTTGCAAGAGACTTTTAGGAAAAATCCAACATACATTACAGTCGTGAGCTCACAAGAAATTTTGGACATTAAGCATGATGTAGCATGCTAGAAAGAAATAATAGAGGGTGCATAGGGAGACGTAGAAAAAGAGCATGATGTAGCATGCTAGAAAGAAATAATAGAGGGTGCATAGGGAGATGTAGAAAAAGAGATAGTTGAATGTTTTGGGAGATGGACTCGCATTGAGGAGTTAACAAATAGATGAAGGTTTCCTCCATTTGGACCTCCTAATAACTTCTAGCCACCAACTCAAGTCATAGAAACTTTAGAAAATACTTTTTATCAAGTTAAAATGGACATGAGGAATATCTCATATGTTAGCAAGGTGCATATGAAAATGTATTTAACATATACATCATAAAATATGTTTCTTATAAAGACTATGATTCATAAATTGGATGATTATATTAAACAGATGAATATTAACGTGTCTACTTTGCAGCACTCACTTAAACAAAATATTTTCTCCCAAGGTGAACTTTGTACAAATTTATTTGAAGCATGGAAAAAATACGAGGAGATTCAAAAGAATGAAAATAATCCTAGTCCGTCAAACTCTCCTACAAGCATTTTAGGTTTAGGAAATTGAATCAGTTAGAGGGGTAACTAACTCCTCCTTGTATAAATTAGAGTTTGAATAACTATAATGGGGCTTTTTGATCCATGAATTTTCTATAAGAACTCTTTTTTGTTGAAAGTAATATTGAGAAACCACCTTGGCCAACATTTTTTAAAGGAAATTGTTTTCATATATTACATATGTGTGGGACTATTCTAGAATTGTGTTAGTGTGGGATGTACTATAAGTGTTGATTTTTATAGACTATTCTAGAATATCATTCAAAGTTCTTTTAGTCTTTTTTGAGAAATTATTGTGTTCCATGGATGTGGAATTATAACTAAGTAATTTAATCGAAGATTATTCTCATTTAATTGCAAGTTATTTATTTATCTATTTTTTCAATAATAAAGAATTATTTCATATTTCTTAGAAAAGGATTTAACATTTGATTTAATATCTTTTATTCTCATAATTAGCATTAAAAAAATAGAATTAGATTATTTATATTATTAACAGTAGATTATTTAGATAATTTTACGTTTTGCATTTAACAAATTTGTTTGTTTCAATAAATCTCATTGAAAGGATACGATATTGTTAGTCATGAAGGTATTTCTATACCAAACAGGAAGAGTTTAATTGGGCCTCTTTTCTGGGTTAAAACTTTGGTGATGATGTTAGTAATTTTTCCCCATCATTAGAACTGGTGCTAAAAGGTGGGTGACCATTGTATGGTAGATTCTATTCCAAAAGTTGCATCGTCTCCCTGCCACCTAGAAATTACCAATAACCCTCTGAATTAAGAAATAGTTTTTCAAGAACCCATTTTCCAATATTCAAAGGATGCGACAAGGTAATGGTACAAATATTCCCCACATGTCTAAGGGGAGACCATGTCATCTCACCATAATTTGAATATGAGGAGTTAGTAACATGTGGGAATCAACTAGAGACTTCTATAATAATCATGGAGGTTCCAAGAGGGTTTCAAAACCCTAAATCTAATCCTAACTCTAGCTATAAAAAGCCTAACAAAACAAGTGAAAAGTGTTCAATTTTTCTTAGCCACACATTGTCCCATAGTATGAGCAAGTGTGTGGAGGTGATATTCACAGAGCATAGAGACAAAAGCACATTGTAGGAGACTGTAAAAGACCATGGTGTCTCATAGATTCATAGTAAGTTTGTACAAATTTGTATTGTAATCTCTATAAACTAGGAGGACAAAAGGCATAATATTATGTTTCGTATTGGTTTACCGTATCAAATTTTCAAGGTAAATTTTGTGTTCTATGTGTGTGTCTTCTCTATTGTATTTTGTGTAATTTCACAATACTTAAAGAAATTGGTTGGTTTGTTTTATTTTCATTGTTAAAGGACTAAAGAGACAAAAACATAGTCAAGTAGTCAAGCATCATATCACTTGTAGTCATTGTATTTTGTAGATTTGTTTAGGTGATCGATGATTTGAATATCCATGACAATTTATAGATCATAATCAATCCATTCCTTATCGAATTAATTTCATGATCCTTTTCCTTAATCTCTTCTTGCATAGCCTAGTAGGACTTACTAGCTACCATATGTGATAGTTTGGACAAGCCCACGACTTATATCTTTGAAATATTTATTTATACTCCACTTCTTTGATAATTTTGGGTAGTTATTGATGTCTTAGAATTACTTGTTTTTATAGGAATAACTATATGTGCTCCTAATATTTTCTTCATCAAAATACAATTATATATGAGACCTTTCCTCAAGTTTAGTATTACCTTTTGTTTGTTGGATGTCCTCTAGGGTCATGCTCCATGCTTCGATTTTTTATAGAATTGATAGACGTTTATTTATTCTTTTGTTTAATAGTGTCAATCCTGTGGATTTTGTACTAGTTCCAGACTATACATGTCCAAGATAAATGACATCACAATGCTCCTATTTCATCCCTTACACATCATGTCTTGTCCCCTCATTGAAACTTTGGTCCCCCTCTTCTTGTGTATTACATGTCTTAGAGTGTGCTCATCATCTAAACTATTCATATCATTTTTCTCATTCTCCTTTTGTCTCCTCTTCTTTGTTGCTTCCTTCTTATGCTCTTCAAATATTTTCATTTCCTCTTCTTATTTTTTCTTGTATATTAATGGAACTGTATTCACATTTATCAAATGTTTCCATTAGGTGTCCTCTTGATGTTGATTATATATTTTCTTTTCATTTTTCCTTGCTTAATATTCCCTTTTCTTTCTGGCATTTTCTACTTGTCTTCCCTACTTTGGGATTGTGTCTTCTTCCTTCCCTTCATTTATGTTACCAAGTCTAAGTGTTTCTAGTCTATTTCTTTATGACTACCATGTCATTGTTTCATGGAAACATGCACAGGAGATCTAGCTAAAGAAAGTACAAACAAAGCTTATCAAGAAAGGAAGAGAAATTCAATATGGAAGAATGAGAAAATATATTCACACTACTCCAATGAGATGATGATTGATACATAGATCATGATCAATATGATACAATGAATGATTGGAATACACTCATATATAGA
>JZKD02S1717567.1:125014-142880 GCA_000966675.3 Picea glauca
GGCTAGCTTAGACTTCCCATTATCAACTCTAGCCACTTCTTACCTAGTAGCACCCAATATTACCTAGTTCTCCCCTTGTCTTCTTCCTCTCCTAGTGTTCCATGTTCTCCTACATCCTCTTCCTCTTTTCCTAGTCCTTCAAATGCTTGGGGAAAGTATTGCCTCTCCTCCTTAGCTCTTCTTCCTTACACCCCTTTTTCTCCATTTTTATTTGGTCATAATATCGATGGGTCCCTTCTAGGTAATTATCTCAAGAAAGACCCTACTTAAGATAACCTCTACCTTGTTAGGATCAACTATCACTTCTTTGGTCACTTTTCCAAGATGTCCCCCTTAATGGTCACATTCCATAGCTTGCAACTATGGAGCCCTTCCCAATGGTGACATCAAATCTTCCTTTGATCCTCTCTCCTCCACTGGTATACCATTGGTATTTTTCACCTCTATGGTTGCATTTAACTTAGGTTGATGCATGTCACCTCATATGCTTGCATAAAATACCCCATTGATGTATGCCACCTCTCATTCTTGCATTAAATCTAGGCTATCGTGTGTTGTTTTTGTGCTTTTGATGACTATATATTACTAGTTTATGATGCCTATTATGCTCACACTCTCCAGATTATCATATGTCACATGGGACTCATGCTATGTCCTTGACTAGTGTATGGCACCTTAATGACTACACTAATCCTAGAACAATGTATGTCATTTGTTATGCTCACTTTAACTCCAAGTTTCCATATGTCACATTTATTCTTGTGATAACCCTATATTAGAGTGTGTTTCCTCTCTCTCTCTCTCATGTTCACTTGTTGTCACAGGGGCAGACCCAGGGTTTAACACTCAAGAGCGCACCAAAAAATCCCTAACTACCGGCCCTTTCGACAACACCTGCAAAGCAGATGAAGTCTCACTTGAGGTAGAGGCAGGGATGGTTGCAAGACTCAGGTGTCTGCAACCTTAGCTGGGAAACAGATCTATGATTCTATCTTTACAGGGCACTTAGCATAGATCATTCGGCAGTATTTAACCCTTATTATACTTCACAGATGGCACATAGCTTCGCAGTGAAAACTCAGATGTACATTGTTTCAGCACTTAACCATAGAAAATCATATCATATCTAGTAGATCAGCACTAATCATTCTCATACACATCTGATCTAACAATCATATATATCTAAGAAGAACAGAGTCATAAGTGGATATATTAAAGCACGTAGCATAAGAAAAGATAAATGCATTGAACCAAAGCACAGATCATAATACACAGATTTACGTGGTTCACCCCCCCTGGGGCTACGTCCACAAGATCTTCTTCTTTATTATCGTCCTCAATATTTTACAAGCACAAGGCCTCTGAAACCCTTCTTCGCATAGGACAGAAGATCTACAAAGCTCATTAGGTCCTTCTTCCTTTCATTACAGTAACTTGCACTTAGCCTTGCAAGCTTTACACAGTTCACACAGAGCACTTATTCAACATCACATAGATGCACCACCAATTGCACTAAGCAATCACATATACTCTTTCTTACATTGCCTATATTTCTATTTATATATTACAAAAGTGGGCCTAAGCGTGGGTAAACCCACGGGCCAACATCTCTTTCCCATTACATTAACCCAAAACCCTAAAAGAGGCCCAAAAGTGGACCGAGATCCCGTGATCTCTACTTCACCTGGCACGCCATCTTTGACAAGGTGTTGAAGTCCAAAAATGGTCAATTATGGCCAAGTGTTCCTCAAAAATTGGTCAAGCGCCAACAAGCCCCCAACACTTACCTATGACTCGTCCTGAGTCACTCAGGTCTAACCAATTCTGCTTTGAATTCCTTGAGTTTCTTCGACCTGCCGCATTGCTACTGACTCTTGCTCGGTGAACTTCTGGATGAGTGCCTCATTCACCGGCCCTTCTAGGCATTGTTCTGTTGTATTCACAACCTGTTCAAGTTCTACTCCTTGGCTTTCAACTTCAGTGAACAGTTGCCATGCCTTTTCTTGCACTGGTTGAATCCATTGAGAGACTTCCATTACTTTACTCTGAAGCGTGTGAATCTGTTGTTGGGATGTACATTGCTCTGAAAACCTCTTCATTCTTTCTATGGGTGGCAGGGCCTTTAGCTGCACCTATAGATTTTCAGCGTCGTACTTCACCTCTTGGAGCTGTGACTCCAATTTATGCAATTCTGGGTTCTCGGTTAGGTTCTCGTAGATCTGCACACTTTTGATACTTAATTGTTTACATTCCTCAGAGAGTGCTTTAATCCTTTCTACCGTGCTCTGGGCAGTTATTTCTCATTGGTCGCACACTTCTTATGGGGTCTGTGGTATTGTCTGAAGCTTTAAGTCCACGACTCTTTGTTGAAGTTGTTGAATAACTTCAGCAAGTGTCATCACTTGGCATTCGATGGGGTCCTCTACCTTTTGTTATAAGCCGGTCACAGAGCGAAAAGCTCTATTGACTGCTTCTTCAATCCCAATCTGCTTCGTGAGCAGCTACTCTTTCTCTTTTTGGATCTTTGCTTTGTCTCCTTCAAACTTCACTTGGAGAGTGTCCTTCTCTTGTTGTGTATCTCGGCGTTGCTCAATTATTTCCTCCTATGCTTGCTTTAAGTCCTAGGTGGCCTACATTGTTTCTTCCTATGCCTTCTGAAGGCATACTTCGACCGTGTCAGCAATCTGGCAGAGTTGAACTGATTCATTTCCTTCTTTTGTTGTTCCTTCTGGCAGGGGCACAAAAGAGACTGTGTGGCTAGACCGGAGAGCTTGTTGTAATCCTTGGAGTTCGATCTCGATTATGTTGTACATTGTCTCCTGCTTAGCTTCCTGCTTTTTTGTTATCTCTTTTATGGCTTCATTCATAGCTGTGATGAGAAAACTGAAGTCATCTGGAGTGAGCGTGGTCTTCAGCTTAGTCATGGGTGCTTTTGATTTCTTTCGGGAGGAAGGTTATGGAGATGAACCCTTCCTTTTCTTTATGATTTCTACTTCATCTGCTGGCCTTTGTTCGACTTCCTCTAAGTATTCGACATTACCTTCTTGCTTTGGTGTAACGGATATGGTTCTTACAGATCTGTTGTCTACATCCTGGATATCCTCATCCTTCTTTGTCTGTATTGTTTTCTTTGTCTTACTGGGTCCAGGTGTATTCTGCGCATCTTTTGGGTTGTTAATGTCGGATACTTCTGTGGGATCTGCTGGAATAAGGAGGTTCGTCGACCATTCCTTGGTGATTTCCTCAAGGTCTTCTTTTGTTAGTTTGTAATAAGATGGAAGTTGTTCCTTGTTCTCATTAGCGTGTGCTATCAGATATATAAAATGGTGGTCTGCACTAAACTTTATCAAAGTTCGAAACCTATGTAGAGTATTCGGGGTCATGCGAGGCCCGGACTGGATGGCAAGCTTCAACTGGGTGTAGTAGGTATGAAATACGACATTGGATTGCCATTGCTTGTTCATGTCGTTCGAGTACCACAGGGTACTGAACTTCATAGCCAGTGGTTCAAAGGGGTCAATGTCGGGGAAGGTTGAACCTTTCAGTAGCTCCCATGCAATGAAAGATAGATATAAGTATCAAGAGCCAGCTAAAATGAAATTCATGCCCCTAATCCTGGGCTTCTCTGCAATCAATCTTTAGTTGATTCACCAGGTACTTCGCCCAGTTCATATGTAGTCCCTCTGCGCACTTTCCTACGAGGTCGACTACAAAGACAGATACTTGCGTGGGTCGATTCTTGCATACCAACTTCCCTGAAATCAGTTGACAGGCAAGGCGCACTACGCCACTTTCAATAGAAGCTACCTTGTAGCCTCACACGCCTTTCTCAACATTGCCATAAGCTTCTTTGATCTTCTAAGAAAAAGAGCGATCTGTGGTCTTTCTAGGATAGTAATCATGGGGATCAGGGCCCTACATGCTAAGCCCAATGATCTGGTTGATTAGTGTTGGATCAACTGTTATGCGACGGTTCAACCATAAGTATCCTCCATGGTAACTTTCTAGCAGCAGCTTCATGCAAGCATTCACCTCCTAGTGTCTGTCGAAGTGTGGTATCTTCATAACGTTGAGCAGAGTAGACTGCGCGAGGTTCATCATCCATTATTGAGGGACAATATTCGAATTCTTTCCCTTGGTTCTAGTAAGGTACTTGTACAGGGAAAGTGTGCTATAAACTTTATGATCCCCCAGGTTGAAGTCACTAAACTTCAATGTTGTGATCTTGTCATGATCTGTGCGGACTGCGCGTACTCCTTTCGGCAGGTACGCCGTGATTAGAGTGTACTCAAAGTATCTAGGCACACTATGTCTATTGATCTCACCACTCAGAGGTGGTATGTAAGCAGGTAGGATGGTTGGAACCAACTTCGCGTTGGCCATATTGTCCTTATGTTTGGTTCTTCTTTCTGTGCTGACTCGGGATGTTCCTACTCAAGCAGTCGATGGGGAGGATTGCACTCCTCTCATCGATGATGCCTATAAACCTGTAGACAATCCCCTCTCCGACATGACTCTATCGGCTTTGAGGCTAGCGAGTACCTCTCGTACAGATTCTTCAGCTGCGCTAAATTCGTCGGACATATACGCTCAGGATCAATAGGTCAGGTTCTCAAAGTAACATAGATATTGTAGTAAGGTAGAGAGTAAGGGCGAAGTAATCATGATTCACAATTTAGGTAGTTTGCAGACTCAAATTCACGATTAGCAAAAGTGTCTTCCATGCATGGCGCGATGGATTGAGTAAGTAACTCTGTAACGGATCATTTTCAATGGATATGGAGCTTCCTTAACTTTGGTTCTATCCGTTATGGTGTTCTCTAATGGTCTGGTGATGAACCATCAATGCTTTTCAATCCGTTCGGGGTGGTAGTCAAACGGATATATCGGCCTTCAATGGCTATATTGCTTCTCCACGGCAAAGTGACCTATGTCGTTGTTCTGTTATCCCGGTGAAGCTCGAATTTTGCAAAGTTTATTTCAGAGAGATTCCCTCTAGAACCCTTCTTAGCCTATTGATCTGAGCTCTCTTTTTACTTATATTTCTAGCCTTCTTCCCCGTGAGCTTCGTCTCGGTAGTCATTTTCTCAATCTGGTTCTTATTTTCCTTGGGCATAGTCACTTCGTGTTGCTGAGGTTCTTTCCCAAGACTTAGGAGAACTACTTCATATGTATCTGGTACAGATACTCCAATCTTCTATGAGTCCCCTAACTATTTGACATCTGAGCTTCTAGTGTCAAATAGCTTTGATTTATTCTCCTATTCCTCAATCAACTATGCAATCTTCTTGGTCATAAAATATTTTAATTCTTGTTTTTTCTATTCCAAAACTTCTGATTCTTCCTTTCGTCTAACTTGATCTCTATCAATCCAAGGTTTTCCAAGTAACATAGTAAACGGGACGATGTCCTCAATAAATTTAATAATCTAAAAATCTTCTTCAGTTGAAGTTCCATTAGCATTCGTAGATATCTGAGTGAGCCTTCCACATAGGTTTACCAATTTTCCTCTGAAGAGTCCTATTCCTCCTAGTGAAGGGATCATGACAGGCTTCCCTATAGCTTCCCACGTTCTCTCTGTCATGATATTCATCTGTGTTTCCTCATCTAGAACACAATCAATGTCGAAGTCCCCTATCCTTACTTCGATGCATTCTTTTTCTTTAAAGATCTCTAATACTCTGACATGTTGGTGTTCATTCAGGGTTTCTATCATCTAAATTAATACTTTCTTTGATTATTTATGAGGTTCTACTATCTCTGAATCTACCTTAGGGTTTGGATTCATTCCTTTGAGCCTAGCAATCATTCTAGGGCAATCCAATACTTCATGGTCCAAAGCTTTGCAACAGAGACAACTGGGTTTTCCACCAGGGAATTCCTTAGCTAGATGGCCTAGTTTTCTGCAACTGTAACATAGGGTCAATCCTCTCTTTCTCTTAAATGATCCCCAACTTCTTCTGTATTGCGCACCATAATCATGGTATTTAGCCTGCAAAAAATTATTTCGAGGATCTTGCATCCATTTGTTAGTCCAAACATTCTTTCTATGCATAGATATAACATATCTATCATTATACTTATCATATCTATTCATATCAAGCTTTCTTTCTTCTATTAAAGCCCTAGGTTTTAATCTAGGACCGAATCTATCAAGCATACCTAGATCCATGCTTTAGAAAAAAAAAATTCCACTTATCTTACTTCTACAGAGCACAAAGCTTTCAGATCTAGAACTTCTAACTATTCTTACCTTTATTAGAGCACAAGGCTTACGTATCTTACCTCTTTTCTGCATATCTGACCTCTTTCTTTCAGAAATTCCCACTTTTGCTTTTCTTAGAGCACAAAGCGTTCAGATCTTTCTTATTTTCTTCAGTATCAACCTCTTTTCTTGCATATTTGACCTCTTTTCTTCAGATCTGACCTTTCTTTCTTGGCACAAAGCTTCACGGGTCAAGTAGAACACTGCACACTAGGGAAATAGATCTACGCACAGAGTTTCTATACACAAAGCTTCTTCTTCTCTAGTTCCCAGCAATCACAGTTTCAGGTCCTGGCAGCAGAACCAATTGTTGGCACAGGGGTAGACCCAGAGTTCAACACTCAAGAGCACACCAACAAATCCCTAACTACCAGCCCTTTCGGCAACACCTGCGAAGCAGATGAAGTCTCACCCGAGGTAGAGGCAGGGGTGGTTGCAAGACTCAGGTGTCTGCAACCTTAGCTGGGACACAGATCTGTGATTCTATATTTACAAGGCACTTAGCATAGATCATTCATCAGTATTTCACCCTTATTATACTTAGCAGATGGCACAGATATTCGCGGTGAATACTCAGATGTACATTGTTTCAGCACTTAACCATAGAAAATCATATCATATCTAGTAGATCAGCACTAAGCATTCTCATACACATATTATCTAACAATCATATATATCTAGGAAGCACAGAGTCATAAGTGGATATATTAAAGCACATAGAATAATCATAGATAAATGCATTGAACCAAAGCACAGAGCATAACACATAGATTTTTGTGGTTCACCCCCCCTGGGGCTACGTCCACAAGATCTTCTTCTTTATTATCATCCTCGAGTTGTTACAAGCACAAAGCCTATGAAACCCTTCTTCACATAGGACAAAAGATCTACGCAGCTCGTTAGATCTTTCTTCCTTTCGTTACAGTATCAATCACACAGTAACTTTCACTTAGCCTTGCAAGCTTTACACAGTTCACACAGAGCACTTATTCAACATCACATAGATGCACTACCAATTGCACTAAGCAATCACATATACTCTTTCTTACATGGCCTATATTTTTATTTATATATTACAAAAGTGGGCCTAAGCGTGGGTAAACCCATGGGCCAACATCCCTTTCCCATTACATTAACCCAAAACTCTAAAAGAGGCCCAAAAGTGGACCGAGATCCCGTGAATCTCTGCTTCTCCTGGTGCTCCATCTTTCATAGGGTGTCAAAGTCCAAAAACGTTCAATTATGGCCAAGTGTTCCTCAAAACTTGGTCAAGGGCCAACATCACTCTTAGTCAGTTTATGTCAACTCACGCCTTTTTCCAATGTCATTCCAGTGTCATCAACTTTTTTCTCTTCCCTTTTTTAGAACTACCCTAACACCACAACCTCCCATATTTACCTTTTCATCTATCCTCCATCCTTTCCATAAGAGATCATGTTGCTAATCCTACCTCACTTGTGTAAGATTCCAACCTCTATGATGTAGGTATCTAGCTAAACATGTTCCTACACCATCCTACCTCACGTATAAGTAAGTGCAAGTATCTCCTTGTCACTCTTAATCTTATCAATGATTTTATAGTTGAGATGTTATTATTATTGTTAGACTCACTCATGGTTTACTTACAAGTTCTATTTATTGTTCCATTAATATAGTAATTAGAAATTTCCAATCTCTAATCTCTTAATTTATCCATTGCATCATTTACATGATAGTTAGGATTATTTCTTTTTATTTCATTATTTACATTTCATAGTTTAGTTTCTATCATTCTTATGAAGTGATTAAATTTTCTTGCTCCCCCATGTCAAAATTGCGTGTTTAACATGCAATGTTTGTCTACCAATCTTTCTTTCCAATTTATCTTATACTTGCCTAACATTACACTAATCCACATGGTACACCTTGTAGTTTTACCTTACATTAATTCTCAAGGCATAGGGGTCTTCACATGTACCGTGGAATATGTAGGCCTAGTTGATGGAGGATTCCCTCACAACAACAATGTATTGACCTACATTGCGAAGACCCTCATATTACCCCTATATAATTTTTTACATTGCTCATTCTTTGCATCTTGCTATTATTCGCATCTTATTGATAGAAGTTCCTATAAGGCGATGTAAAATGTATAGAATATCCTTTGTTCATAAATTATATAGCATTCATTCTTTGGTTACTAATGCCCTTCAATCCTCCCTAGCTCATTATAAATCCCTCTAGGATCACCATCAAGGCTTTTTCTAGTTTCAAATTGGTGATTGAATTTGGTTGTATATGGACAAACAATGTTTTAAGGGGTAGCATCATAAAAAACTCAAGCCTATTTGCTATTGTCCCTATATTGTTCTTCAATATATTAATGATAATGGTTGTCATTAGTATTTCCCTTCCTTGCTAGAAATCCATAATATCATTTATATCAATCATCTCAAGCTATATGAGCCATCTATTCTAGAAGAGGAAGTTCAAGTCTACTACTTAGCAAATAATATCCATACACTAGTGGACCTGCACACCTACTACACTTGTCATCAATGAATTACTTCCTATCTTGTTGAATTCCAAGGTCACCATCCCACTCAAGACAAATCGCTATCCTAAGTTGTTTTTAAAAAGAACTTCTTGCATCTTGTTGAGAAAATAGAGACATTGTAATATGGTATTACCATATTACAATGTAATATGGTATTACCATATTACAATGTAATATGGTATTACCATATTACATTGTAACATGGTAATACCATATTACAATGTAATATGGTATTACCATGTTATGTTACAATGTAATATGGTATTACCATATTACATTGTAACATAACATGGTAATACCATATTACATTGTAATATGGTATTACCATGTTACAATGTAATATGGTAATACCATATTACATTGTATCTTGTTGAGAAAGTAGAGACAATGTAATATGGCAATGCCATATCTCATGTATTTCTTTTTTTTTAACTTAAAGTACGCGTCGCAATATCAATGATAGTTCGTTGGAAGGAAAAAAAAAAATTGAACAATCGTGGCAATAGTGACGAAAGTTCATCGCACTTTTCCATGGTTTTGCGTCGCACATATAGCATTTGTGTTGTAAGTTTTGTCTTGCCATAAATTTTCGTCGCTATTTCCATGCTATTTCCATGCTTTTGTGTCGCACTTTTCTAGGTTTTTTCATCGCACATATAGCATCTGCATCATAAGTTTTGTCTTGCCATAAATTTACGTCGTTATTGCCATGCTTTTGCGTCACAACTTTCCACGTTTTTTTTTCCATTAGCACGGTTTTTTGTCCCTATTGCAACGAAGTTGCGTTGGTATTGCGACAATGTCTAAGGTAAACCTATCTTGATGGTGATGACATGTGGAGGACTAATTTCGTCGCTCTTTCCATGAACACCTAGTTCGTGGATATAGCGACGAAAAATAGTCTTTGCTTTCGTGGAAATTGCGATGGACAAGTGTGGCAATAGCAACGAAAAACCATGGCAAATTTGGTCATATGTAAGAGTTCCAAGTATGGTGACTTGATTATCGCATGTCACAATTGGTAGGGTAAAGTGGATCTCCAAATTCATTTAGTGTCTATCTAAATTGTTTTTCTTTATATTTAATTTCATGACACTTATTTATAGGTGATGGAACATCCCATGCATCTGAACGCAATCCCATATCAAGATCCTGCAAAAGTCAAGATAAAATATATCGGACTTATGCATATGCATTTCCCAAAGCAAATAACATAGTATCAAAATAATGAAACAAATATAGATACAATAATTATGGGAAAACTTGGAAGGAAGAGGGAAGTCAATGGAATTGATCATGTATTGGTCTTAGTATCTTGCAAAAGTAGAGGTAAGAGAAATAAAACTTTCATATATGCATGCACCAAAGTAGTTAAAAACATATCAATCAAATGAAATGGAAATATAAGTCAAAATTACTAAAAGAAGGATGGGAGAACTTGATAGGATTGGAGAGATGGAGGACTCGATGGACTTGATCCCATATTAGTATCCTACAAAATTCAAGGTTAAATATATCAAATTAGGTATATGTATGTGTTTAAGTAATTAATAACATTTTTTCCAACGAAAATATTGTGGGGAAACCCTTGGGCACTTCCACGCAAATAGTACCCAGTGTAAACTCATTGATGTTGTTACAATGTTTGATTTTATAGAGACATTAAGTGAGGCATACAATAGAGCAGAAAGCTCGGGGGATTGACCTTGCAACCTCCTACATGAAGCTCAAAGCACTCAACTACTTGAGCTAGCCCGTTGGGATAAAACTATTTAATAACATATCAAATAAATGAATCATAAATATATGTGAGGTTCACTACAACACATAGGTGAGGTCTTGGTGGACTTGGAGGGCTGGGTGAACTTGGTGGACTTGCACTTCACTCATAATTAGATGAAGAATCTTCAAAACTAGCTATGTGATACCACCATATAGTCATATCTTCTCTTGTAATTTAACAAAAAATACAAATAAATATGAGTATTCAATATTTATAATGGTGAAACAAATTCATGTTGTGATTGCTTTGATGTGTATAGCATTAATGTTTTTTTTATCATCAATGATTTGTTTCTATGTCAAGTGCATGGATGTGTCATATCCAATTTGGCACATTAGTTCTCATGGACAAGACAAGAGCACTGCATTTTGGAAAAGAGTTTTAGTGAAAACCTTCACTGTTATAAACCCTTTGTAAATATTTGGGGAGGTTTTTTCTTCTACTTCCTTCTATGCAAATAGGAAATGAAATGATCCATGTATAAATTATCACATTAGTGTGTCATGTCAATATACACACACTATAATTCAAAAGAGGGTTTTTTTTTAAGTCATTGAAACAACCTCTCCTAATATCAAAACTCCATGTGAAGAGATTTAGAAAAAAATAAAGGGAAACTTGGGGGGGGGGGATATTTCTAGAATAAGACACCATGAGGAGATCAAATAATTCAAAACGGACATCAAGATGAGATCAAGTCAACAATAGGGACCAAAATCTAAGGTATGCTAATTCCTTTTCTATTTCCTTCATTAAATCTTGCTCCCTTTCTTTTTTCAGTTTTTCCTTACTTCTCCCAACAATTTAAGCCAGTCAAATCCAAAAATATAGATAATGGAGTAAGGAATAGACAAAATAAGAAGGAGCATCCTTTAAAGTTGGAAAACGCTATAGTTAATGCCCTTTTCCTAATGATTTGTCTTACCTTGACTTGTAAGTTAAGGATTTTCTTTCCATTAAACTCACTGTTTTGATTTTACTTTCAATATTGTGGGAAAAGACATTTAAAGGATTTTGGGGATGTCAATGGTTTAGTTAATGCTATAGGACCCAAGCAATCTCTTCCCTTATTAGTCCCTGCCCTTAGGGTTGAGGGACTATTAGTAATCAGTTTTTTAGTTTTGCAATTAGTTGGCACAAAAATCAATGACTTTAGATTGTTTTAACCTAAAGTTTTGGAGGTTCATACAATATAAGTTGGAAATTCATACAATTTTAAGCTAACTTTTCAATTTGACTTCTATTTGACCTCTTCCTGAGGCAAGGTGGAAGAAATATTAGCTTATATTTGCTTTAAAGCGCACATTTGTGTTTTGATTTTTTCACAACAAAGTAATGCTAGAGATGAGTCTAGCATTACTTCTTAACATTAAATGCCTGCATGCTCTAATGTATCTAGTCTATATCCCATGTTGTTAAATGTTTTCATGCTCCAATGTATATTCCATATCCCATGTTCATCTTTTACTACCACCTACAGCACCATACAAACCACCATGCCAACGTGTTGGTTTACACACAACATCCTCCTCTCTTTTCTTTCTTCAGGTTGTCGCTCCAGACTACCAATGTCCATTTCCTTTGATCCCCACAAACTCCTCTTTGTTGATCCTCGCAAACCCTTGTACATGCAAGAAGGAGGTTAGCACATGCGAATAATTCCAACAACACACAAACAAAAACACATGAGAAGCAAAAAGAATAAAAGATCATTTTTTGGTGCACACCTTTACCTTTACTGGCCACCACAATGCTTGCATCTGATTGAAATTGTTGATGAATTCTTTATTTCAGAATTGACTCTATTTTATTTTGGTTTTCAATAAAGACTTTGTTAAATTCATTTACTAATATGGCTACATCTTGAATATTTAGTTGCAGAGAAAAATCCAGAAATATACATCTCCTACCTCCTGGCTAAGTGGATCCCATTCATTCAAGTCGTAGTTGACTGCAGTACTGATGATATTATTTGGTCCGAAGGAGTGAGGGATATGAGCGAGAGAATACATGGCCTTAGGTCCTTTGTATTCTCCTATCTCGTAGCCTCATGTCCTTTGTATTCTCCTTCGTCGAGGTCTCAACAATGGTCCACATGGCCTTCTCCAGCTGTAATGCATGCCCTTCTATGTCATCTACATTTAGATTGTTATCTGCTATATTGAATATACATGTATTAAGCATATACACTCTATACTACTATTATTACCAATACACTAATATATGCATATTCAGAGTCCAGACTACCAATATATATTATTATATACATATTCAGAGTCCAGACTACCAGTCTATATTATTACTAACATCACGACCTAACCAGTGTAAGTCATGTTGGTGTATTGACTAGGGGTTTTATGTTTCTTTTGTAGTTTTGGGTAACTATATGAGGAGTCTTTCCATAAATGCAAGATATATCTAAATGGATTTGGACTCTGATATATCCTTTTCTCTAAGCGGCTCGAGTTTCTAGTTCATTCCTAATTCAAAGGGCAGGAAGATGTGGGGTAATTGGAAAGGAAGATGGGGTAACTAAAAGGTGTGCTAATGAGATGTATTTGGGTGCTTACCTATGAACCACATAGTTACATTTGATCATTCTGCTTCACTGACTCAAACTCAAAATCAAAACCAGTAAATCTAAAATAGAACATATCATGGTCGAGCCATTTGTGGGTACGGGTTCCATCCTTACAATAGCAAAGGAACGGCCAACTTGAGTCTGCATTGTTTTAACCACATATCCCTCCATTGGCTTCACATGATATGCAACCTTTATCTCTCTATGCATTATTGGAAACCCATTGATTTTTTCCGATCTCAACAACTTCTTGTTCTAAAAAACATTATGGGATTGAATGCCTTGAGTTGTAGAAATCGTAATAGACGGTAGAATTACATTTCCGGAGTTGTCCTCCTGTGGATTCAAATAAATTTTGAAAAGGTGTATTTCACATGTACACGTCTAGAGTCTAGTTCTCTCTACCCAAAATGTTGAAGAGGGCATCTCCATATTCTAAAATGGTATATGAATATTATTGTTGGGATGATGACCGAAAAATTTGTAGTTCTCACACAGGAAAAAAGCGAAGGATTCATAAGACTCTATTGATGTGTTACCAACAAGAATTTTTTGGGTTTATCCTATGGGAAATAAGGTGCAAGCACGCAGCTCTGTGAACATTTCTTTCTCTAGATTTTTCAACCAGCACAAGGAGATGTTGACCACATCTCTGGCTTCAATTTAGCAGACATGTCTCTCATTTGCAAAAAAAAAATCAACATGAAATATGTTCTCTTAGAGATAGAGTTCTCAATGTTGTTTTCTCTCAGAATCTATTATATTATGGATGAGTATTGCTCACCTTCCTCCTGTTGTGGGCAGGCAGAGTATTTTAAAACATCAATGATGTAACACAGAGATCACTTCAAAACAGTTTGTGGTTTTCCCATTCCAAGGCTCTATATGTTTGTGTGCTAACTCTCGTTGCTTCTTCCTTCAGAGTTTGGAGATGCCCTCGAACTGGAAACCTACCAAATGTTTCCAACCTTGAGCCACTTGGGCAAAAACAACCAGAGGTTATGCGCTCTCAAAACAACATGCAGAATCACAACTTAGACAGTTGTAAACTATTGGCAGTTATTGGAATGCTCAATTGCTTTTAAACATCAAATCAATTACACGTCCTTTATTTTTTTTGTGGCTTGCTAAGTGACAAAGTTTCCATGTGTCTGCGTAGCTTGTTAAGTGAAAAAGTTTGACAAAAGAACTATTACACTAAGTTTTTGGAACCTATATGCATGCAATATAACCCAATGTAAAAGTGTTACAACAAGTTTCAAGTATGCAATTCCGAAATGATGTACATCAGTTACAAACAAATGTTAAATAGTTAGTGCAAGATATACCCTTCTTACAAAATGTTTTGCAGACAGTTTTTATCATTCATAAAAATAACATGAATATGGAAAGGGAAGTATACTAGTGAAAATTGTTCATCAATCATTCAATATAGATATGCCATTCAATATTGTAATGCATCAACCCAAATCGTTTGTGTTCATATATGATGTTAATAAGAGATTCAACTTGTATCCACATTCCCATTCACTATCATTCATTACAGCACAATAATCAAAGTATAATATCAACGATTACAACAATCATATCAGCAGAAGCATAACAACTCGTGCAAGTTCATTCAAACCCAAATTTCAAGTTACATATAACAGCTATAATATTAATCAGATATCTAGGGTTTATGTTATCAATAATTCAATTTACTTGTCAAAGAAATTTTTTTATCAATGGACATACACAAATAGTACTAAAACATTGGAAAATGATACAATTAACTCTAGGTCGACAGGAAACACATAACACCCGTATCTGGAAATCGACGCCCCACTAGACAACAAAATGTCAATAACATTGGAAGGGTTTGGTCATTGGCTGGAGTGTTTCTGAATTTGGGCCACTTGTGGCTATTTTAGAACCTGCCAAAAAAACAACAAATGAAGACTGGACAGGGGTCGATTTGAGCACACTTGCTCTATATAGTGATTGTAGATTGTGACAGTGGGTTAATAGAGGTATGGTCAGTAAGGTTGGCTCAAATATCCAGGGAAATGTTAGGTGGATGGACTATCTTTGAAAACAGAATGTATTCTAGGACAAATTAGTCCAAGAATACCCTTCAACGATCCTCTGAAAAGGTGGATAAGACTTGGATCTTTGCTTTTGAAAGCTTGCAGTATTCAAATTAGCCTGATGAAAATAGTTATGGCTACAAACAAATATGTCAAACCTGCAACTATATGGTCAAATAAATCTAGGATTTCAAAGAATAAAGATAAAGATATAAGGTCAAATAAATCTAGGATTTCAAAGAATAAAGATAAAGATAAGAAACACATGAAAAAATGAAACCCTCTACAAAAATTATGTAAAGATATACAAGAAAACTTATGCCTAAGCAATAGATGATATATCCAATGTGCTTTATTGATTTAAAGCATACCTTCTTAATCGTAGAGTACTCGTCATGGATTGCATTATAAATACACAACCCTAAATCAATCATATTACATAAGAGAAAAAAAATTAATTATTTGAAAGGTGAACCGTCTTCCATCAAAGTTAGAAATTTTTGAAGATATGTTAATCTTTTATATTTCTTCCTAGAAATAGTTTAGATGCGTGTGAAGGATGAGTATTTCTCACCTTCCTGTTGTTGTGGGCAGGAAGAGTGTTTTCAAACGTCAATGATGTAACAGAGAGATCACTTCAAAACAATTTTTGGCCGTCCCATTGCAAGGCACTCTATGTCTGTGTGCTAACTCTCGTTGCTTCTTCCTTCATAGTCTGGAGATGCCCTCGAACTGAAAACCTTTCAGATAGTCTATTATTAATTATGTTTATCATTCAATTTATAAAATTAAAAAAATATATGGACATGGAAATGTTAGAATAGTTTTAATGTAAAATCGACATCAATAATGTATATTAGCTCTTGCAATTTGATAAATAAAATAATAAAAAAATCAATGAGACTCATAAACTATATTTCTTAATCATCAACGGTAATAGTTTGTGGTGAAATGCACATGTCATAGGATTTTAAGCAGATGATAAAATTTATTCTAATACTTTTAACACATATATTTCTTAATAATCAGCTTAATGAAAAGAATAAATAAATGGTATATGCTTTTTGAGCCATGATAAAAGATTTTATCACTAAATTGTGCACATTTGGAGACGTCTTTCAACAAGGCGGTGCATTAAATTTTCTTCGTGGCCTTTCTCATTTACTCTTTTTTCAATGCTAGTTTGTTTTGGTGAAGTCATCAAAACCTAATTCTTACATTCTCCTCGTCATTTCTTCCTCCTCCCTCCTTGTTTCTTCTCCTCCGGGGTTCGCATGCAGGTCTGTGCTGAATGGAAATTCAGGGAGTTGCTTAGTGATGGATGCATTGAACACTTTATTGAGCTTGTACTTGGTCCCTTCACGTAGGATTAACTTGGTATTTGACTGGAATTTGCAATGGATGGTGGTTTGTAGTTCATATATGATGTGGCTAGCTTAGGGTAAGTTAATACTTGATTAAGGTCATTGGATTTACCACAATTTCCTACATTCCATATTCAAACCAAAAACTCTACACAAGTGGCAGGGACTTGTTGCTCTGAAACCCTGCTTGTTTATTTACAACCATAATAATAGTAGGTTTTACTAAAAATTGTTTATGTTCTATAGTACACCATAAACAAGTTATGTCTACATCTAGATAGGTATGACACATTGCTTTTCCCAATTTTATTAAAATGTACCTATTTTTTTGTGCTTGTATCAAAATAGTGTATCAACACACTTATATTTGAATATCACATTGGTGCTAGTTTCAGACAAACACAATAGTGCACCTTTCAGTAGAAGGAGCACTACTTAAATACATTTTTTAAGATAGGGATTCTAGGAGTGTTAAACATAATATAATAGTATATTGGCATTGAAAAGTTTAATCGTATGATCATTTGTATGCCTTATATTGTGAGAAGTTGGAAAAAATAAATGGGAAAGAAATTGGTCAAGATGAATCAAATTTTCCACTCATGGAATGTTGGGAATGCATGCATAAGAAGGGAAAATGTTGCATCTAATCTAGGAAAATGTTGGACTTAATCAAATAACAACTACTATTGTCTCTACGACAGAACTGATGAATGTGTTGGAGGAACTACGTGGCTGAAAATAGGCCTCGGAGTGACAGAGCAGAGCTCTGTGTTGAATGACGGCACGTCCGCGAGCTGTTGGAGGCCACTGGAGCTAACCAGTTGCATGAGTAGAGCTTGCTGAAGTGTTTATGGAACTAATTTGTGTCGACCTGTGACTGAGACTTAGCTCCCTATCTATGCCTAAGATTTCGAAATCCAAGCACACTCTGTACTGACCCCCGTCAGCTGCCATCTATACCTATGAAATGGTTTCACTGGAATGGTTGTCGGCCCATCGGACATGAGGGGAGACGTGGAGGCGAGCATCCAATCGGGAGACGGGATGAATGGATGGGAGGGTAGATGACATGTAGTGAGGGATACAGGTGGCGCGTAGGGAGAGGAAGAGTAGATAGGTTGGGAAGTGAGTGAATAACATGTGGTGAAAGGCGAGAGGGGGCGGTATTGAGAATCAGCCCAGGATGAACTTGAAGGGGGGTGCGGACGGTAAGTGGATCAGAGAGGGGGGGTATGAGTTCTTGAGGAGACGCCATGTTAGGTAGG